>DWQX01001752.1:0-25663 GCA_018245475.1 Pharmacophagus antenor | reverse complement strand
TGAAAAAATTACAATATTGAATAAAACTCCAAAAGTTAGTGCTCTACAAATTATTTATTTACCTTATTAAATAGGGAGCTTGTTATTAATTTATTAATATTAAATTATTTTATGTTACATAACAAGCTCCCTATTTAATAAGGTAAATATTCTCTTTATTGCTCTTAATGTCAATCTGTCACCATAATGGTATTGCTGTTTTGGCTACTGTACATTTGAGAATCAGAAGTTTTTTGGACGATCACTATTCTCCACGTACGGCCTCATCGATGCTAAACATGAGGTCAAATTTATATAAAGAACTAGCTTATTGCTCAAAATAAATAGATCTCCATACGCGCTGCTCCCATCTAGCGTCTCTCTAGGATTATTATCACGTCTTAGGTATGATCTAATTTTTGCATTGTTGTGTGGCATAAAAAAATAACAAGTCGTTTCCCATGTGTGATATAAAATATTTTGCTCCTACATATTAATAACGTTTAGGAGTGTTACGTACACGATTATAAGTATTAAAATTAAGTTGTATCTACATCTATTATACTTTGATAAAAATTCAAAACAAACGAGAGACGTGTTTTATGAGTAATTCGTTACGGTGTAAATGAGCGACTTGATTATTGAACTGAGTTTACAAATAAATTCACCTATCGACGCTGTTGACTATTTCTTCCTACAAAAACTTATTACTCGATCCCAGTGGCCCCTGCCGCCTCTGTTGTTTACCTTTAGTAGTCCGACATGTGCTCAATACGCTCAAATACTTTAAGAGAAGCGGATTACAGCATTGCTACGTATGTAAATACCACAATGTCTGAAATGAAGAAAAAAAGAGATTAGAACGTGTTCTAAGCGTTTACAAAAATATAAAAATAGCCTAATCTTTAATATCCTGACACGCCACTATTTTTCTATGAATTCTTTAATACATGAAATAATAAAAATGAAAGTTATATCAGTTTAAACTATTGAGTAAAAACAAAAATATTGGCTTGATGTTAGGAAAATTGTAAAGAAGAAGACTGAAGAAATTTGTGAAAATCAATTTACACATATTGAGTGGAATAATAGTGAACCTTTAACATTTTAATGGTTTCGCTTTTTCTCCGCTCAATATCAACTTTATCGCGAAATTTGTAATATTTACTTTCGTAAACACCGCGACCTATATATAATGATAGGTTGCGAAAGTAAACATTACAAATTTCATGATAAAACGTCTGTGTTTTCTACGCACATTTATAAAAAACAAATTATCCGATATTTACTTGAAATCTTTCTGCTCTATACACAGAAACGAGGCCGCAATGCGGTCTAGTGTTTACTCGTAATAACTCCACATGAACATGTTTCTACGTAATTTAAACGACACTTAAAAACATGGAAGTAATAGCCTACTTTTGATTTTGATTTTAATGTAAAACATGCAAATGTATATAGGTATATTTTACTATAAAATGTCAATGGCCCATTTTGTCGTCATAACAATAATTATGATTTACTGGTGGGGACGAAGTCTAGGTGTGGATATTTAACCTCGAGCTGACATTACTGTATTCCTATTTGAAGGGCGCTGTATCTAGGGTATTTACTAGGGTAACGAGATTCAATATCTTCAAGGTTAAGGACGCAATGCGGTGCTGCGTAATATAATTAACACCTCATTGTTATGGGCAATGTTATCGCTTATCGAGCAGATTCATCAGAAATCTGTAATGGCGCTTTGCCTAATGAAAGAAAATAAGTTTGAAATTCGGTAAGTTTATTTAGCGAACACTTTCGACATACACATGTGATTGTATATGTAATTATTTGAAAATAAAAATAATTAATAACGCGGAATTATATATGTAATTAAAATATTTTATTCATTTTATTTATTCAAAAAACATAACTCTGACTTGCCGTTAAGCGTTTGCTTGTTTGAACAAGCAAACGGTAGTATCTCAAACATATAATATGCAAATAGTGTGTAGATAATCACGTAACATGCCACTAAAGTTAGCTTGTTAAGTGAGTTATCAAATGACATTACATTTCCGGAAATTGTGCAGCTTTTGAAAGGTCTCTTTTAATGGTTAAACTTCGAATGCGAGTATGCCATGTCAATGAGATTCTTTCTACAAATATTTTTAAAGTAATAAAATTCTAAAGTAAAATTTTAGGTCTTATTATTATCAAAAAATTAAATGCATGAAGAGCAAGCAGTTACAGAAGACATAGTTTAATGTGTTTAGTGTAAAATGTAAAGTAATATTAATTTTTAATACATTAACGTCGTAGGTAATCCTTGTGCTTGCTGGTTCTATGTAGGTGTAACGCACGCAGAAGTAGCAGGAAAGTGGTTTACTTGTAAAATAAAAATATTTTATAGATAATATCTCGAAGAAATGAGTCACTGATTTCATTAGTGCATCATTCCTCATATCAGTTAGTTATTACCGCAGTGCGTCAAAGGAAATTTGTAAACGACATGCACTATACTCTAACAATAATATTCACTACGTGCACTAACCTTTGAGACGGTTAAAGGTTTGTGGTTCGAAAAATTTAATGCCAGCTTTGTAGTTTTATTTGTATTGCGACCAATTCGATATATAGGAGAGTTTTCACGTAACAGCCACCCTTTGATATGACATCAAAGAGAAAACTTTGTCAACGTTAATACTTTTTAGCTTCAGAACTCCAACTACAGTGGTGTTAAATGAAAGAAAAAACTTTAAAGATATGAATCTAATTTTTAAGAATTAATATAATATATAGGTGTTACTACTCTATTACAAAACTGCTATTATATTTAGATATACTTTTACCATATTACATATTATAGATACAAATTTACCTTTTAGAAATTTCAATAACAATTTTTCTTATCCATTTGGAATAATATTATGAAAATATATATTTCATTTTCTACAGATAGACACTTTTAAAACCGTTTCAAGAAACATTATCACATAATTTCATCACAACCGTATGCATACGTTTCCAAATGTTACTATGCCTGATACATTTTAACGTTAAATAAGTTCATGGTTCCCGGAATCGCCATTGCCTGGCACTAAGCTTCACATCAAAGGCATTTCTCGTTAGCCTTTGATACAAGAGCGAATGAGTACCCGAATGCCATATTGCAATTTAATGGAGAGCGGGAGATAAAACCAGTCCTTGTCAAAGGGGCGAGCTAGTAAATAAATAAAACCAAAACTGTGACTGATGGATTTAATTAAAAATGCATTGAGGTATATTGCACTTAAAAATTATTATTTTTTTAATAATGCAACTAACGAATAGTTATTACTAGGCAAACTATTAATTCATATTTAATTTACACCATTGTGAATATTGTTGTATAGTTTTTTTTACGTTATTCCCTCCGTGTTGTTGTTCAGTGTCAAAAGTGTCAAGCGCGTGTTTCTTTTTCTAATCTCAACTGCTTTTAATACGCTACTTACTTCTCTAAAAATCTGTTTTACTTCATTATTAGTCTTACTTTCTATGTTACCAATATTTTTCATCATTCTTCAAACACCACTTTACAAGCGCTTCTAAATTTACTTTGAAAAGGTATTTTTTGATCATCAATGGTTTTATTTCTTAAGGTTATGCGAGATGTTATGTCACGTGAACATCTGAAGTCTTCATATTTTTCTATTCAAATATTTAAAAACTTTAACTAGGTCTATCGGGTTGATGTTTATTTTCTTCTTTTCATCTAAATTCTTAAATAAGTTTGTACCTACCAATCGCTTTCTAGATTGGCTATTAGACTATAGATGCATTTTCTAGCAAAGATCAAGCTTTTTTCTCTAAGCTTAATTTAGAAGGGGAACCAAAGCTTTGTTGCTACCGCTAGCCGTTAGAACTCGATGAATCTTTTGTTCTAACCCCTTTTGTATGTACATATGCATTGTTTGCCAAAATCAATCTTGCATTCTACCTACATGCAGGTCCCTGTATTTCTATATTTCGGTATCCCCTTTTTGTAAAAAATCTTGTCACTTTAATGTTATCATATAGTTTAAAAGTATGTAACTTATTTTTTTTCTCCGCACGTATAATAAAATTTCTATAGCAAATTTTGTGTAAAAGACATTTAGCGCTATTTTCACACGTAAGCGACCCTCGTGCGTCTCATGTTGCACTTCAAAATGGTTTTGTTTAAGCCCTTAGTTAAGCAGGTTAATAGCTTGTTGCGCTTAAGTAACGCCACTAACACCGCCATTTTAAAATCTGTTTCCAGAACTAAATAAGTGCTTAGTTACTTTGGTAAAATATTTAAAATATTTCTTTTAGGCTACATATATTTACGTCTTATGGTGAAATTGTAATTTTTGTAACAATCATATACGAAGGAAATAATAGTGAGAAATTTTTCGTTATGGCTATACTAATGTTTAGAAGTTGAAATAACATAATGCCGAGTATCGAGGATTTAGATAACGTATCTTGCATTAATCTTTCTACCTTTCGTTTTAAATTTTCAAATAAAAATTAAAAGAGAAAGAGATTAATAGGATTAATTCAAATCAATAGCTAATATTCTTCATTTTAGATAAATAGAATAGGTTATGTATTTACTTAATGTATATCCGAATGAAAAGAAGCTACATAAGAATCCTTCTTTCCAAAAACAGAAATTTACGACTTTTATCGTACGAGATGTGAATTCGAAAATAGAGGCCGTATTGTATCGGAAAGGCTCTTACTTTAAAATAGTAATAGTAACAAAATGGAAACAAAAAAAAATGATTAAAAAATGCCATTTGAAAAAGAATTAAAATATTGAATTCTTTATACATGACACAAAAGTTTGTTGTTTGAACAACACAATGCAGTACTGCACAATATCAATTTGAGTATAATTGAAGAACGACATATTCAAAAATATACTAACCAAATTGAAAAACGAACGACAAAATCTGTGTTATCAATAAATATGGTGTCAGAGTACCATGTACCAGACATTCGGCTATTGGTATCCGATGTAGCTATTACCCGCATCGAGTAACGACGCTCCATTGTATGGGCACAAAGCGACCACGTTTCCCGTTTGTTGAGCCGCAGCATAGCGTTGCGCATGAATAGGTTCTGATACTTGTACCGCAATTAGAAGATTGACTGCCCACTTGCGAACTATGTTTCGTATTTGAATCAAACTATGTACTAAATACAGTATGCATTTTATGTTTTTGGTTATATGTATTAAACTGAAACAATTTATATATTAAGTCGAAAGTCCGTAGATTGTGAAGCGTGCAGATTCCACTAACCAAGCGATAAACCACTGCGCCGCGGAAGGTATCTACAAATTATAGTATCATCACTACTACCGCCTACCAGCGACTAAATTTTTTTGATATAAATACTTCTTGTAATTAATAATGTATACAGTTTAAACTTGTATTCATTACAATGAATATTTCAACGACTTGTTGAATAAATAAGTATATAGAATAATCTAAATAAAAAGGGAAACTTAACTTCAGGTATTTCTGTAAACATATTGTATGCTTCACCATGTACGGCCTCATTATCATTTCACACCAGGTGAAATAAATTATTTAACGATTTCTTAATGCAACATGTAGTTCAGTCCGTGGTACCTAGGTTTAATTTTAAAAAAGTATTGATTTGTGTGTAAACCACGCGTTATAATACTATTGCAGGTTGTTCGTAATTACGTATTGCATGTGCGATTAACCCTGACACGGGCGTATACAAACATTTTTACAGTCGTGTGGCCTAGTTATTAAAGTACTTAAAATTTCGTAGTTGCGGACATATGCAAAAGACTAATTATTGCCGTATTTTTGCATTTGGTTAGTATATATATATTTTTTTTGATTGGTTAATAAGGTTTACCAGAATCAATTTCTTTATATTTATTTATTTAATTTTAGTAGTAGAATTACTTGTTTGTAAATAAAATGCTGATAATATGACTTTAACAACGGTTTCGACTTTTCAATTTCCATTATTGTGCAATGGTTTCAGTTGATTATTACATTATAGTTTGTTTAATAAGACCCTCAAAGGCAATCTACCTCCATAACAGAGAGATGTATGGCCACATTATTCCTCATTTGACATCCTCTGAAATCGATATAATCGTTAACCCCACAGTCTGTTAGAAGTAGTTTGTAGTCTTTAAAAAATTAAAAATATCTAGATTAACATAATAAGAATATACTACAGTTATAACATAACCGATTTTATTTAAAATTTTAATAGTTTCCAACATCATCAAGTGAAATTGAAATTAATCATATGAAATGAAATCTCAAAAAAATAAACAACAAATATGATTTTTACAACCACTTTTAATCAAATGTATAATTACTGTTAGTTCGTAGCGCGTCTTCTTCTGAGAAAAATTGTTAAGAAACATAGAAATCATTATTACTTAATTATTTAATTAACTTATAATAATTGTAAATGTAAATGTTTGCTCGCTCAACCAATAAAAACAATGCTTCCTCGATAAAAGATTTTAATTAAAATGAATACCCTGTTTAGATTTTTCCTCCATACAACGTATAAAAAACATTTTTTCAATGTTACAAATATAATTAAATAGATGATTATGTTCACGTTCCCGGATGTTACATTTTTACCTCGAACAATATTTAGGAGTGTGTTTTACTAAAAAACGCAGCGTTTAGCGGATAGTTGCATTTCTTTCAGTTATTACCTCAAGTAATAAAAATAAATAACAGTATAAATATAAAGCAAATTATGTATGTGTAACGTTTCGTTATATTAACAAAAAATTGTGTATATAATGAGGCTATGAATTTAATCTACATTTTATTCTTTTTTTATATTTCAGGGCTTTTGCGCCATTTAGACATGTCGGCCCTTGATCTACATATTTACATAGCTATTGTCTGTTTTAGATAATTGGATTTAAAGCGATCGTCACAAACCCGATAGCAAATTTTATAGTGTATACATTTATATTTATACAAGTGTTGCTTAGCTACCAGTTTTAGAATCAGAGTACTATGTGTGAAAAATATGTCAAATTTTTATCTCTAACATTCACGTTTGGTAAACTATTTACTGTTAGTGCGTGATGTAATAATAACAAGAAAGGTTTTATTGTCATGGAATTCCTTATCCAATTAGTAACAGTGTCAACTTTTGTTGTACGAATAAGTTCATTGTATAGAGATTCAACAACTATCTCTGACATAGACTCTATTGATAATAGTTGGACTTTATAGAGGTTGGATACATTTTTTTTAATACAAAAACAATGCTATGTATATTTGAAAATCATAAAAGCTGCGCTTAAAAATTAATTGTTCACAAGAAATGTTTTGGAATGGAATATTTGATGTTTTGTCCATATACGAATATGTGACCCAGTAAATTGTTTTAATTTTGATTTCTTTTTTAGCCATAATAAATATTGTGATTGTTTTTGTCATATAATGAAATTAAATCATTTGATTTAAATTGTGTAGTTTTACTTTTTTTTTCTCAAGGACACAGACGGTAAAGCAAACAAAAACAATGGAGGTTAACATTTAAATATTAGAAAAACTAAATATTTACTAATTTCTTTGAGATATATAACATAATATATATAATTTTAAGAATTTTTGGTCTATTTAGTTTAATAAATTGAAATTTTTAATAAACAAACCTTACGTTTTTTATTCGTTAAGGGATATTAACAAAATACTAAACTGTTACAATCTATTAAATATGTTATAAATTGTTTTAAATTTATATAATGTATGATTTCCATTCTGGCACTTTCACACAACTAATTAATGAGTTATACTAGAAATGTGTTGAAACTTTGGCTGGAACAGGTACTAAATTTTAGCGAGCTTACTAAATTTTAATTGCATTTCTCGTTACATGTTCTCATTAAGGGTTCAGAGTTGAAAGCTATATATTAATTTATTCCAGGAATAGAATAACGTAAATGTTGAAGACCAGCGCATTTTAATAAAAAACACCTTTTAAAAAAAGAGCAAAAGGGCATATTATTGATTGCCATGAAAAAATACCCGTAAATCTACTGTAAACATAAGATTCTTTAAGGTTTGAGTTCTACTTAGGGACTAATGCCAATGCTCATATAAAGAAAAAAGAAAAATATAGTTATTTCTTTACAAGGTTACGTGTTACCTAATAACTCTATAATTATTAAAAAAACATTTGTGAAGTTTCGTAAAAAAAAGCTTAATTAAATAGCATAAAAATATTTGTTCAAAACAAACTAAGTTAAAGACCCATTTACAAACGTACTTTTATTAGAGCACATGTCAAAAAACGAAGTTAATCTTCCGTGCATTTGAAATCTTTTATTTTATAGTTAACAGTCGAAAATATTCGGGATTAAACATTTTGATTTCAAACGATATTAGTATGGATTTAGTGCTCAGCATTGTTATCGATCTCAAGAATTATTTAGAAATTTGATCATATTTAATTTACTAGTCAAAACTCATCCCAGATCTATCGAAGTTCATTAGGAATATTACGTTTATAATGAAATCTAATGTTTTTTTTTGCAACAATGGGTGCGCATGACCTTCATGAATAATGATATTCGCAACTCTAATAAAATTAATATTAAAATTTCAATTATTTAAAATTAGTTAGTCAATAATTTAAAGACATCACTCTAATTCCGCCACCCTTCATGGCTTCCTAAGTGCTCAAGCGAAGCAAAAAAGGTGCGACAAACACCTAGCAGCACGCTGTTTCTAGGTATCTACAAAAAAAATGTTACTTAAAAATTAAGAAACCATACAGAATAAACCAGTTTTTTATAAAAATAATATATTTACACAAAAAGCATAAACAATTACGAAAATGTAATGGCTCAGCTAGCAGAACGACCAGTAAAGCAGCACCCGTTCATGAATATGACGCAAGTACCAGCCACCACTCAAACCAACTCTTATGCAGATAGTTCTGGAATCGAACTAGGTACCTCTGTGATACAAGGTAGGCAGATATCTGCTTGCTACGAAAGTACTTAAAAAGTTAGCAACTTGTGAACCTTTCCAAAAAACTGATGCGACAAGTTGAAAATAAAAATAGAAAATTTTCCTTTTATCCGTTGGTAATATGTGACATACTTATGTCTATTTAGCTAGTAATGTAATTAAGACGGAAAGAAAAATTATTTAAATAAAAACGACACTCACCAGATCTTATAATTTGAATAAACAAATGATGTTTGCTTCGATCAACCGCCGACTGACAATTTTTTGTGACTACCTTAAGTTAATTGCTATTTAATATATACGTTCTTTTCATATAAATTATTCTAGCTAATAATTTATAAAGTTTATGTACAAAAATTATCATATATTGAGGATGTAAAACTCTTAATCAAATACACAACGCTCAGAATGATTGATGGTTCGTTTTAATAATAATAATTAAAATGTACTTTCACTCATTTTGTGTCTATTCTAAAGAAAACAAGTTTTAAATGAAATTTGTAGAAATCGCATTGATTGTATTGAAATAAACTCGTATTGTATAGTGGTTGTATTCAATGTAGAGACCTATGGTTTCCATTTAGAGATTGCAAGTCCAGCGAGCAAGCGAATATCGTTGATCAGCATCTGACTTGTGTAGTAAGAGACCAGATATATAGATGTAAGTGCATTGGACCGAATACAACCGATGATCACCGGCTGTGATATTACACTGACGGTAAGCTTTTGAGTCGCTGACATGTTATTTGAACATCTGTAACTGTACCAAATTTGAAAGCGACGGTCGCAGGAAATTATTCGAGTGAAGTAATCTGCGGATGTTGGACGAAGCAATATACAGGATTGCTCTGGATAACCGAATGACTAGTTCAATAATAAAAAAAAGAGTTATAATATTGATATTATGTACTTATTATATCGAAAAGTTTTTGTTTATTATGTGACACTAGAGAGAAGTATAATAATGTTTTGAATGACACAATTAATATTTACAATTCAATAATTAACAATATAAATTTACGAAGGCCTATGTTGATAAATTACAATTTTCGGTTTAGGGGTAAATTGAAATACGAGGTTATCCCCTAGAGTCATGTTGTTTTTGCGTAGATTGAATCTTTACTATTTTATAATAATGAAGTTAAAGGAAATTATCTTTGTAGGTAACATCATTTGATATGTATGTAATGTTTTTTCAGAATGTTGATTTATTATACTAATCACTTAAAAAAATAAGAATAAAATAATATAAGAAAAAAATTATAATTATATATTTTTAATAGTTGTAAAATAACTAAAAATGATAAAAAAAATATTTGTATTCAAAAGATTTTATGCACTAGATTTATTTCCTATGTAAGAATATATTAAGATTCGAAATTCACATTCCTAAACTTCCTCGGTTTATTGAATATAAAATAAACTTAAAACTCGCCACTCATTAATAACTTTCATCTACGATCATGTTCCATTAAAACTTTGGGATGAATTTTATATTATATCCCAGATAATCTGTGTATGCCTGTTGCTCTATAAAAAAAGCATTTTCAATAGCTACTTCTCAGTTAACCATTGAAAATATGTTATGTAATGCGTCTTATTCCATACAAATGTTTTCTATAATTTTACGTTATCTTCATGTTGACGACAGAGCAGACCCCATTACCTAGCTGCCAACGACAAAGATCGACCAATCGCTATAATAGCATTTTGTTCTAAAAGTCAGACATGTCGTTGCGGGTATATTCTGGGCGAACATGTTTCACCATCTACGACTTCAACGTCATTTAGCATCATATGAATGATCACAAATATGAATATAAGCGCATATTAATTAAAAAAAGATTGGCGGCGAAAAGTTCCTTTTAATTTACAGGCATAATTTCTAGGAGCATGGTCTTCATGATTATTTATTTATTTATTTAAAGTTTATTTATTATAAGTTAACTACTGCTAGAGTTATTTCGAACAATAATGATGTGGGGTATTCGTACAACAGGCGACGTGGTAGAACGTGTTTTGATTTCCTTTAGTTATATTGTATTTTAGTTATATTTTTACTAATTTACTATTAAAACCTCATTAAATAATAACACTTAAAATTCAAGTATAATAAAAATTTATCAAATAATACAAATAATTAACATATGCAATATTAAAGAAAACCTATTAAATATGTGTTATAATTTTTACTACGTAATCTTGCGTATCTAAGCGAAAAGCCGCAGACAAAGTCAACTAAGGACAATGAACGTAGATTACGCAATTTGTCGGCATTTCTTACGCAACAGGGAAAGTGTTCCAAATTTTTCTAGCGTGTGTAAACTTAAGCTGAATAATAAGTTCTATGTATATACGAAATAAAGAGTATATACGAAATGCGCTTCTGATTTCTCAAATTATTCTCGAAAGCAGAAAATGTGAATGTGGTTAAGATACAAACGTGTTAACTTTAACAACGCAACGTAGGTAACGTTGCGTTGTTAAAATGAAAAAGAATTTATGAAGTTTTATAAAAGTTCGAATTATATTTCTCCAGTTACTGGAAACATTTGAAGTATCAACGTTTGTCTAGAACAAATCCGTACAAATGCATTTATATTGAGAGAATAATACTTTCCAGTGAGCGATAAGGAATCTTTCGACAGCAATCAATTGTACTTTGAGTGAAATAATACAATCTCATATTTTCCGTATACAACAAAGGGAATAAAGCGCGGTACTTGCAATGAAAAGCCTCTTGTGTGAAGCATAGTCGAAGCCTTACTTGGATTAAAGTCGTCTCTAGTAAGCTTTCTCGAGCTTCAACTCTGTGCGGGTAAGTGTATTATTGCAAAATTTCTTCCACAGTATTAGCTTTTAAAATACCGTCACGACATCGCTAGATTTAGTTTTATTGGTGTGTAGCTGGTCATATATAATATTATATAGAGAAGAGATATAAATAGGCATTTACATTAGTACATTTTTTAAAAACGTATTTAAAAATCTCTTACAGTAAATTTTGGTATTAGTGTAAAAGACCACATATTTTTTTTATTAGGGATAACAAACAAAGGTACAATATATAACGTAAGACAAATAGAAATGTAGCAAAATCTGTAATTGTATAATCAATAATATTATCCACATTTTACATACAATATTAATATTATTATTCTTATGTTTATTTATTGTTATAAATTTCTTTTGAATCTCGTTTTGTTTTGACATACAATTAATATATGTGACATATACTTATTGTACTTAGGCGTTGTGAAAAGAATAACACTAATTGCATGTTTTGCTTTATGGAGCGATAAAGAGAAAAATGACATTAGAACAGATTCGATAAGACAAGTCAGTCGGTCATGTGGTGATTAGCAATATTACTGCCTATACCTATGTACGAGGGCGTTTTAATGATTCAGTGTCTTTAAGCTGAATACATTTTTTTTTTCAAAATTCAATTGGTTTCTTAATTAAGAACTCTTTGCAGAGTTTGTTGTTCCATTTTTAAAATCGGCGCGAAAGAAAAATAATTTGAAGCCATTATGTCAGTGAGGTCAGAATAGTTCTTTAAATAATTAATAAATAAAAAAAATAAAATAAAAAATTAATTTCGTGTATTGATCAAGCACTACTTTTTACTTGGTTAAACTATTAAGCAGACGGAGGATATACTTAAAAAATATTATGGGGACTGCTTCATCTCATGGAATGGTTCATAAGTGGTTCACTGAATTTCGTTGCGGCCGTACCAGCACAAATGACGCCGACCGCCCAGGAAGGCCGATTGAGGTCACCATTGAAGATGTTATTAATAAAATGCATTTTGGCAGACCATCGAGTGAAGATACGAGATATAACTGATGCTGTTTACATCTCTACTGAACGAGTTTTTCATATTTTACATTTTTTGACAGTCGACCACAAACGAGCTCGTGTAACTACTTCTGATCAATGCTTAGCTTTGTATAACCGCAGTACAAGTGTATTTTTTCATCGGTATGTAACATTCGACGAAACGTGGATCCACCACTATACGCCTGAAACGAAACAATAGTCAAAGCAGTGGACTTCTACGGTGAACGTGTCCCAAAGAAGGCAAAAATTGTTCGCTCTGCTGGTATGTGATGACTACTTGTCTTTTGGGACAGCCAAGGAGTCATTTACATCGATTTTTTGGAAAAAGGCAAGACAATTATTACCGGAGCTTACTATGCTGCTTTGTAGGATAGATTCAATGCAGAGTTGCGAAAGAAAAGACTGCATCTAGCAAAGAAAAAAGTTTTAATTCATCACGATAATGGTCCGGCCCTCTCCTAGGTGATCGTAACATCAAAACTTGTTGAATTGCGATACGAACTATTGCCACATCTTCTGTGTTTGCCGTATTTGGCTCCGTGTGTCTTTGTTCTGTTTCCAAACATGAAAAAATGGCTTGGCGGACAAATATTTTCATTCAATGAAGAAGTGATAGCCAAAAACAGAAGCCTATTTTTCAGGGTTAGACAAAAACTATTTTTTGTATGGGTTAAGAAAGGTTGAACATCGTTGGTCGAAGTGTATAGATCAGAAAGGAGATTATGTCGAAAAATAAAACAAAATTTTCCTTAACAACATGTTTTTTCTTCTCAAAGTCATGTACTTCAAAACGCCCTCGTAATGTTTATTAAGATATTTTTTTATAGCTATAGTAGTCAATCGAGCGAGCGGTTCACTTGATGGAAAGTGAATCACCATAGCCCATCATAGACAGCCGCAATATTCGGGGATTGCCGATTACTTCTTCTTTTCTAAATGCATTTCCGTTACTAAAGGTTGACATTCAGTGATTTAAACTACCTCTTATCGCGGCTAGATGGAAAAGTTCTGCGGATCTTTTTATGCCGCTCCACTACCTTATATTACATAGCCACGATTTCTTTCCGGTGCTATTTTTGCTATCATAATAGTTTGTAGCGGTCTGTATCTATCATGTCGTGATAGGATATTTTTACAGCATCAAATTACAGTCGTCACTTTGAAACACAAGGTGATGTGTCTCGTTTGATTCAAAGAATTTTACAATCTGTAGAATTTACCTAAGTTCAGTATAATCCATTATCATTACCTGTGTAATTAATATTAGTATTGAGATTTATGATAATTATAAAATATTATTTTGTAACATTATTAAAACAGATGTCTCATTATTAGCTCATTACAGTCCCAATGTAGATATGATTAATTATGACATATTTGGGATTACTCATGGCCATGTAGCGGTCAATACAACGTATGCATTATAGGTTTGGAATTTCCTCTATGTAAAAAAGATCGATTAGAAGATATATTAATCACAAAATACTTATTAACATTGCGAAACTTTTTGTAATCAATTCACATACTTTAGAAAAACTATGTCACAAAAAGTCGGAACATAATATCTACAGATTGAATTTTGATATTAGATACAATAGTTAAATATTTAAATAAATACTGTCGTAAGACTTATTTGTTTTTAATTCAAATGTAATTCTAATTTTATCAGCCATAACATATATGCAACATTAATTGAATGCAATTTTTTTTTATTTTGAACGTGTAATGTCATCTTTGAATACGAGAAACACTTGATAAAATTTAAAAGGTACGATAATAAATGTAAAATGACTTGTATGATTATAGAGAAGATTGAAAATTAAGAATTGTAAAGAAAGGAAAACAATATTCCTTTTAAGTTTAATGTATTGTATCCCCGCAAGGTCTTCCATTCAATTCCTTTTCAGTAGAATTTCATTTTGCAAAGTAATGTTTGTAAAGTAAACTACAAGTAAATCACGATTCGTGCCCTGCGAACGTATTTTATAAGAGAAAATCGAGTTTGTACAGGATTGCTTCTAGAGATGAAACGCTTAGTTTTAATGAAACACAAAAAAAATATGTAACATTTACTTCTTTTATTTATAAATTGCTATTTCTTAACCGACAAGAAACGTTCCTGCCAATATTTTCTTTTACTTAAATTGTAGAGTTTACTATTATAGAAATATTTATAAATAAATAAACAAATATCTGGGACAACTCACACATAATCTGATCCAACGATAGGCAGCTAAGCAGCACCTGGTAGTATGGGTTATCAGCGACCGACTTACATACGTAGATATTTTAAAATAAATATCTCAAATATAGATAAACAACCAGACACAGAACAAACAAAAATGTTCATCACATAAATGTTTGTCTTGAACGGGAATCAAACCCGCGACCCCTGAGGCGGTGTTACTACCATTACACCAACGGACCAGTAAAGTAAAGCTTCCAGCTTCTGTGCCGTTGATGACGATACAGTTACATCACGCGCTCCTATTTATTCAAAACAATTTCAAAGAGGGTAAAAAATACTCCTGTAAGGCGACTATTTATATCATATACGTATTGCAAAACAGAATCATATAAAATCGTAACAGTAATCTGTTAAACGTCTAGTATAATAAAACTAGTATTATAATAAATAGTAATATAAAACTATTTCCATTCGATTGTATTAACCGAATTTTTGTATAAACCGAAATTACAATTACCAATGGTTTAAACTGTAGATAAAGAATGTTCTTTTTCGTCTTGGCGTTCTCCCGGCCTAGTGCCAGAGTCCGCTTTTCTACTTAGTCTCCTCAACAATTTCCGATCTTCGACAGCCTCCGGTTTGATAAATAGTATAAAGTAAATTAAAGTTGACTTAATATAATAAATGAGAAACCTTTTAAAATATATTTTCAATTGTACTAATTTTGATAAAATAGCTTATTTCGTGTACGATCTGAAATATAACGTAATATGATTTCAGAAATGTTACGATTTGTTGAGATTGCAATCAGAACGTCGCAGGTCGAGGCTTAGTATGATTTAAGGAGAAGCCACACTGTGTAAACCGAATAGTGAGAGAAGGGAGGAACTGGAAAGGATGCAGTTCAGTCAGTACCAATGAAGCCTTTTTTAAACATTTTGATTAGTTGTTTATTTTTTTTTTGTTTACAGATTTATAGATTTTTAAGCACTAGATTATTTTAGTTTCGTAGATATTCTAATTAGGTAATAACATATAGAGTTCTTCAAATAAATATACTATAAAAAATATCTTTAATGAGATGACACATTTATTTTTCTTAACGTCTTTAAATTATTTTGTACTTGAAACAGTAGTAATGGTTGTTCTTCTAGATGACAACAGACATATTCTGTACAGATGACAACGATCAGTAAACTAATTTGGATATTTTAGTCACTAAATCTTGTCACTTTTACAGAATACCTTAAGTTCTGTTCTTATAAAAAATTATCATCGAAAAAATTGTATCAGCTGCGCACTTTCGTTTGCATCTTAATAGAAAATATGCAGAAATAAACGAACAAAATATTCTCAAGAACTGCTTGGAAATTGACTTCTACCTATAATTGAATATAACATCTGATAATAACTTTATCGATGATTGCTTTTTAATCCCTAGAATATCTTGACCACCATTCATATTTTATTCTTAATTAAAATGATATAAAATCATAAACTTTTATTAATTTCAAAATAGTATTATGTGATAGAAATATTAAAGATTACTTTTTGTCTTCTTTCGATTCATTCATTAGCAGGTAGAGGGTGCTGTTTATCTTCCATTTGTCGAATTTGTATATATCACATAGGTAGTTTTTTCTGATTGGTTAATGAGATTATCAAAAGTCAGAAAAAAATACCATAGCAATAAGTACAGAAAACTTGCAGTAATATATGAACTCGTTCTCTTCTCTTTTGGTATTTTCCTGTACAAAATCACTTAACATTGCGCGGATCACATATGGAACGCAACGGCCACATGCTGAATTTCTCTTTAACTTTATTTTTTGACTTTACTATTGCTAATACAGATATATAAATTAATAACTTTATGTTAAACTGAACTGATTAACCTTTTAATTTACATTAAAGAAATAAATTTTAATGTATTTACAAAATACAGAACCGATTGAAATGCTTTCGGCTATATTCGCTTTATAAGAAAAAAGTTTAAAAGCTGCTCAAGTGTTCAGAATATTAATTGAAATATTTTATAGTGCATGATGATTTAAAAAAGCATTTAAATTGAATCAAATTAATTACTTTCATTTCTCGTTAAATTTAATAAAACAATGAATGAATTGGAAAATTTTGTGTAAAGTTTTAATGTTAGAAATTTCCTTTGCTTGCAAAGGGTTTACAATTGTGTTGTATAAAAGTAACACTTGGGACCCGATACAAGGAATTAACTCTCTCACATTTGTATAAATGTGGAGAGGTACACAGCTCCATCCATCGCCAATGTACGGTGGGCGCCTTGCAAAAAAAACTGAGCCCCCCCTCCCTCCCTTTTTAAATCTTTCTATACAAAAACGAAAGTCACACCCAATGTTTTTTTATTATAGAACAACCTAACAAACCCCACTGTTTCATGTCAGTTCTTATCACTCTCGCATGGCTTATGTATTGTCTTGGATAATTACTTATTAAAATCATCTACTTAATTTACAAATTCTGAATTTGAATTTAGATACAAGTTAAACAAAGTAAATACTAATCGGTAAACCGATGTAGTTGCTACAAGTAAATAAATGAATAAATTAATTAAGAGATGTTTTTGTTAACACATTGATCCTTTGTATGCATATGCATATGTAAGTTAATATTTCTTAGAGACATACAAATAGAAATAAAGGTATGTATAAGTATTTGTATAACTAAAAATACCTTTATTTGAGATATTTTATTAATTACTTTTATCCAATAAAGGTATTGTTTGTATTTATCTTTTCATAAAGGTAATCATTAGATATATCGATGCGTTCAACACTTCGTCTTTAACAAATATTAAAAGCAATAGTATTTATTGAAAGAAAAAATCACATTTCAAATATAATATAATGTCAATTGCCCTCTATCAAACTTGATATATAATGAGAAAGTTGTTATTACGTTTAGTGTAGCAGAATATCTATCAACTATGAAACAATGTATAATAATATTCAAAAATAACTTGAAGTATTCTTCTTCAATATTCTCAGAAAATCGTATTCGCATACAATTACGTAGGTGATTTTCAAAGGTTCAAAAATATGTTATAGTTTTCGTCTACCTACAGTTTCTCTCCCTACATTGGGTTGACTGGGAGAGAAAGCCATTTGGGAATTAACTTCGTCTTTTATAATCTCAATCAATCATATATCTTAGGTAATACATTAAAGAAAACGAACAATTTATTTGTTTATTAACAATATTTTTTTGTTTATGCAGTATACATCTGTTTAGATGAATTATCAAAGTAAGACCAAAAAAACATTTTGTTGTGATTTTAAAACAGTATAAAAGAGAAATGGTGTAATTCAAGTACCATGTAAATGCGGAGGACAGTTGTAATACTGTTTATAATTTAACCTCACCGAGTTAATTCCCCACATTTACACAACTAGCGGCCTGTATGGTAAATCGAATATTTAATTTACTGTTAGGACGGTGACTTAAAGTTTAAAACGTTAATACTGAAATTGTTAAAGTAAAATGTTTAACATTATTTATCTTCATACTTTAAAAAGTTGATCTTCTTAAGACATATTCGTTAGTTATGTAAAATAATAAACTTATGGCCTTTTTTAGTCTTTCAATATTTTTAGTTGTAAACCTTGAATCAAATGGAAAAGTAGAAAAAAAATGTACATACAAAAAAATCGCTAGAACAAACTGAAAGGAAGGAAATCAAAAGAAAGTAGGACTTAGCAAACTTAACTCGAGAATGAAATATTGTATTAATATAAAATAACACATAGAGAAGGATATGTTATTTGAGCTTTAATGTTTTAGAAAGATTTTTATGCTCGCGCATATTGTAATGTAAAGATTACTTATTCATCTAATAAATTTATGATAAGAAAATTCTTTATAGTAAGGAGTCCAACTATATGCCCACCCTTTCGCATGTTACGGTTGACCTTGCAACGCGGTCACGAATACCGAGAACCCGGAATAACGATACAAATCACGGAATCAGTAACATTACATAAGTCTTGTAATTTTAAAACGCCCCATTTTAACGAATTCATAATTTATGATATTCTCACGCTAATTTAATACGTGGATAGTTTTCTTTTCAGTATGTCAGGGCTTTTGTACATTAAGTATAATACTAAGAAAGTACAAAGTTCTGATATTAAAAAGAACAATCATTAAGGTACTATTGATTTCATTAAATAGTGCTAGAACTATTTTTTAAAAAATTCCGAAAACCGAATACATTCAGACACATTAAAATTTTGACTTTAGCATATGCATGCTAAATGTTTTTTTAACTAAATCTTTATTTAGCAGAGTATAAAGAGGTAAAGGTAAAGCAACATCGATTTTTTAAGCCCTAGCATTTAAACCGACTTTGCAAGGTTAACCGCTACCCATTTAAATGCCATTCAATTATTTACCAACATTAAGCTCATCGGTCTATATAGGCAATGATTCACTTTTGTGACCTAAAGTTAAAAATTTAACAGTTTCATATCCTATAAACGCTCAAGAAAGTTAAAAAAAATAAACCACTTGACAGATGGAAAAATCGATTCTTTAAATTGCACACCTATAAAAAATTTAGAAGAAAATGATTATTTTACCAGATAGCAACCTTAAATTTTAATTTATTAATTGCACATTTTCCATCATTTTTCGTTGAACTTAATAACCACTAGTACGACGCTAAAAATTAACGCTCAGATAGCTTTCGGATAAATTTTGTAGGTAGTTCAATATTATTGGAAGCGTTCATAAGTTAGTTAGCAACATCGATAACATGATTATGATCTCGAGTCCGTCAATCTAATTTTGTTGCATAACCCAGCGCAGTTTATGGGGAAATAGCAGATAGATTCACGACATCGGCTACCCAGAACCGGTGGGAGGAACGAAATTAAATGAGACCTGCCGGGAGTGGCTATTAATGTGATAACGTCTAAAGCCCGTGACGATCGAACAATCATGCGGCATCACCCATTACGTAATTTTAACATGTATTTGCAGAAATCTTACTAGTTTAAATCTAATAATAGTTTTGTAGTTAGTTTTTATCATCATAATTTGATAACAATGTCGACTTTTATCATTAGTAACATCGGCTATGAGAATGAAATCGTGCCAATAAAAATGCTAACCTTCTAAAACTAAATAAATTTTCGCTGGTGATGTTGGATATATTTAACGTATTTTTATAACATATTTATATAAAGTAATGAAGCCATAAGCGTTATAATTCTATAACATTTTAAATATTCTGATAATGGTAAATGCTACAAATTACAATTATACATTCACAACTGATATTAATTCTCGTTAAGAAAAATCTATCATGTTAAAAAGGAAGGTTGCTTGGTGTTCCTTTATGAAATAAGCTTTAATCTCAAATATAAATCAAAATCAAAGTTAAACCGTGTTATCGAAACAAAAGCGGTAAGTAACAGTTAATTTCAATTCTATTCGAACGGTGTATCTGCTCCAATGTCATACTACGCCAAATATTCTTCGTTTATACAAACCCCGAATGCAGCGTTCTATAATTGTGTTTCAAATGGAACTAAATCCGGATTTATTATCCACATTCCCATGTTGCTGATAGCCACTTAAGAAAGCATTAAAATTTTGTTTTCAACGTATTAGTCATTCAAAACCCGAAGTGTCTACAAATGGAAGCCTATCACCAAGTGCAATACCTTTGTAAATTCTTTTCCAATAACTTTAACATCCACTAGTGAATATATGTATTTACATTTTTTTTTTAATTTAACCATAAAATGGGAGAAAATGAAAATAATATTTTTAATGATTCTAAGTAGTAATGTTTATTGATTTTGAGTATTAAAATAAAGACTTCATTGTTTCTGAATTTAAATACAGATTAATATTAAATCAAATTTCGATGTGTTTACTATATATTAAAAATCTACATTTTTTTTAAATAAAACGTGTATAAACAATAAAAATGCCTGACATTACCTTAGGTCTGTATTTGTACAAAGTAAGTAACCATCACAAAGGATCAGCCTTTCTCCGGCACAACAACAAACCATGTATGAGGTTATTCCTAATAGCCAGCACATTTTATATTTAATACACAAACATTAGAAGTATATTATGTACATTCGCAAAGCAGGTTTGTTAGACGTTTTCCTTCTTTGTGATGTTAGATTAAGATTTAATCGATGATACTTTATTAATTTTTATTGCGACATGATGCATGTTTGAATAGCGCGTTATTTTTATTCTACGCGTATAATAAATAATTTATTGCAATTGAACAATATGAATTAAATATAGAATGGAAATGTGTAATCTTGCCTCCGCTAACAAACGTTAAAATAATATTATTTTCTGTGGTTAATTGTTATCCAGTTTGTACTTTTTCACATGTACCAAAATAAGCAATCACGGATAATTTTATTTTTATCTCAAATTTTCATTTACTCCTCTGTCCATAGAACAAATCTTGATAACTCTCTTAGAATAGGTTAAGAATAAATCTAAAAATAATTTTGAAAATGAGATTTATGTGGCGTGCAAAGTACAATGCGTGGTCCAAAGCGAATATACTAGAACTTTTGTAGTTTCATTACGCAAAACTTTTTTTTTTAATTTAGAATAAAAACAAGTAGTATAAAAATTTTATTATTTATATATTAATTTCTAATTCAACCAAATAAATTTACTGATAGGTATTTGAATTTAATTTGAAAAAGGCTGTGTTTACTACTTGTTTACTGAACTAAAAATAGGAATTGACTAAAACACAAACGTAGCTTTATATGCTGTCTTTATACATAAATATGATAAAGAAAGATGTACAGTGCAAAAGAATGGGCATTGTACGTAAAATACTGACCTAATTATTAATTTCTCAAATGCTCATGGTATTATAACAGTGTTTACACAATAACTACATTTGATGAAATGTATGGAAAAAAAAATGGATATCACACAATGACCCGTGAAACAGTAATAAACACACAACAAAAATTAACAATTGCATGAAGAGCATGATACTTTATAAAATAAAAAAAAATACCAATAGAATTGTTTCATTCTTAGTTTGTATTCAATTACAAATTACAATTTTATTGGTACATCACAAGCATGTGCACTGCAAAAGGGGCATTTTGATTAAAGAAAAAATAATAATAGATAAACAGTTACAAGATGGAACATCGACTCGTTAACAATTAATTTGTAATAATAAAACTAAAATAATCACACACAAATATTTTAATCGTAATAACCTTTATTATGTATAATATGAAAACGAATAAAGATTATTATTATTACCGTATCTAACAAAAATAATAAAAAAAATGTTTTTAATAACAATCAAAAAGCGATGACATGATTCCATGGTTTATATTATAGGTTCCCAACCTTTTAGAGTTTATCGCTCCTTTTACAAAAAGAAAATAATCTTATATCGTATTAAATTAAAATTTTGTATTTTATTACATAAAATTTATAATTATGTAGATACCCCGCGATCGCCCTGTGACAATCATAATGCCCCCCCATTTGCCTTACGCTAATACCGCTACCCCCCTCGAAAAGCCCCAACACTCTCTAGGGGGCGCCACAGCCCCCGTTGGGAACCTATGGGTTTATCTTGTGAATTTGATGTATTGACACAGCATTGATATTTAATGTAATAATGATGTGAAACTAACACCAACACATGTTACACATAAATAGTTTATGACCACTTCTTTCATTTTAAATTTTAATAAGATATTCTTAATCATCATGTATGACCTATTATATTATATTTTTAATACAAATAAATGAAATGGTTATTTACGGAGGATCATAAACTATCGAATGTGTTATAATCTGATAAACATTTATTGTACAACGTTTTCATAGAAATGAATAAACGAAAAAAAAGTGATAAACAAAATGTAATAACGTGTTACAACAATTAAAATATCATTGCTGACAAAATTATAAAATTTATCTAGAGTGTATTTTAAGGTATCGTTATTTTGTAATAAATGTGTAATGTTAAAATGCTTTATAATAATGTTTCAGTATTTTTTTAGTAAATAAAAGTAGAGAGAATTAATTATTACTGTTTTTGTTATGAGAACATCTCATCAAAACTATGATTAGTTTCAGAAAGTTTAATGGCACTGAAAAGAAATCGAGGTAAAGTTCTATCCAGGAGTTAACAATGTTCAGCGGAGGACTATTTAATTTAAAACTTTCTCCGATGTCCTACGCAGCTTCTTATTTACTTAAAGTAAAAAATACTCTATGCATAGTCTGATGAACATTTTTTACATTTACCGAGTATACTCTTAAAATGTTTTACAGAAACGGGGCAGTGAAAATATGTAAATTTTTTATACTTTATAGAAAACGATCATCTGCTCACTATCACTAATATATCCCACCAACTTTAGCAATAAAGTGAAATAGTTGATATGATCAAAAATTTTAACCAATTTTTTCTAAATTGCGTCCTAGTATATATACAGACTGACCTACACATTAACGTACAAGTACAGTCCAAAGCACTGGTCCCAGAGCCGTGAAATTTGGAGTGAAAATTTCATCCCTAAGAGGAGAAAGAGGGGTTAAAAATTCAATGAAACTTTGTATTGTCTGTGTCGGTAGACTTTATATTTGTTACACGTTTTGGTAGGCGATTAACCTTAATATGGAATAAAAAAAATCACCACGCCCGTTGAAGCGGGCGTGTGACCGCAAATTCAACAGTAAATTTTTGAATGTTTTAACATTATGAATACTTTTGATAACAATAGTTTCTCACCGCAAGTTCAAACTTTTAGAAAACTCCAAATAAGATTAATATAATCAATAGTTTAAAGTAGTAATCGAAACTTAAATAATTTTCATACACCACTGTTATTTACATTTCATGAAGTGTTATATTATAGTTTTCACGACCTACGTTATTATTTTCTTCCAAAAACATAAAAAATGTTAATTAAGAAGAAAAAATAAATTTAAAAATAACGTTGTACAATAAATATTAAAAGCTTAACGAAACGTAAAATGAGTAACATAAGACACGAAGCCCTTTCGCTTTTGCGGCCTAAATGCAATATCGCTAGCAATAAATTTTAAAAATACTTCGCGTTATTTCAAAATTTTATGCAGCACAGCAATGTTCCATTTCTGAATTACTAATTTCTTTAAGAAAGAGTTAATAAGTTTACGTTTTCATGATAAGAAACACTTAGTATTAAAAAGATAAATTTGAAACTAATCTAACGGCACTCTGTGGGAATTCATATATGTGAAAATACCAGTAAACGGCTAATTAATGCAATAAATAATACAAGCTCAAAATTTATTCTTCGATCTTTGTTTCTGGTCAAAAGTAGTAAATAAATACTGTTCATAATTTCAAAATAAAAGCCACCGGCAATATTTCAATAACAAAAATTCAAACTATCTCTTAATTAGTGATTTTGAGTTTTTTTATTAGCTTAATTAAAGCTACTAAAAGAAAAAAAATACTTTTTTAAATTTAGTTTAAAACACAAATCACCAAACGTTGATATACTTTTTCAAAGCTAAGATGGAATACTTCTCTTTAATTATCACATCTACTTAATATTTAACTGCCATAACTTTGTAAGAGTCTAGATAAAAAAGAATTAACCATACTATAATAATGAAGATAAATTATATTGATTATACAAAAGAAAAGAAAATTAACGATAGTTATTTAAATTAAATAAAGTCAGCCACGTAGAGTTAAGAATCCAACGACAGAAGGTATATAAAATCTTTGATGGGATTTAATTATTATTTTTTTTGGTTATTCTACTATCGTCTATTTAATTCTCATAATTTTAACAAACATGATTCGAAGCAACATGCTCTTTGGTTCCATTTCATAATATGTTATTTTCCTGTTCAGAAATGGAGCACTGTGTTATAATTACCGGAATGTCGCTTGAACGTCTTACGCTACTCTCATTTCGTGCAACGTTTACTTCATCACTTTGTTGTAACATGTATTGAAGACATAAATATATGTTACATTGATATTATGATATCACTGATACGGGACTTATTAGAATTTAGAGCCAAATATAAATTTAACTTATGCGTCTTCAAGAGCATCCCCTATTAATGTTCTTGTGGGCTTCAACGGCCTTGGCAATTCTTTCGATGATTATTGCCAATTAAAGTGAGACGGATAACAAAACTTCAGTATATCGAACAACTGCGATCTTGTTTCTCCGTCCAACCCTAAACAGCCAATTTTTGTGTGATGTGTGACACGATGAAAGTGAGTACCGGCGTTTTCGACTTCCTAATTCGCAGCATCTCAGCGTGACTGTTATCCATTAAGGGTGGATGGAAAATCAAGAATTAAGAATTAAATCTTTAATCCTCAAAATTCCGTCCATACCTAAAGGACTATTTTTAACGCACTTAAAATATATAGAATAAAAATATGTTCAATTACCTTTTACATGTAATGAACCGTTTGAAAAAGTTTGTTTTTTTTATTTACTTTATGTTAAATTATTGAAATGTATTATAACATTTTAATACTATATTAAAAATTGTCTGTTGAAAAATTACTGGTTTACAGAATATACTAATTTTAATCATTACAAAGGAATGCAAATATATATATATATATATA
>DWQX01001751.1:0-25666 GCA_018245475.1 Pharmacophagus antenor | reverse complement strand
AGCTGGACCTACCTCAATACCTACGTATATATCTTAGCGAATTGCTATTGAATCTATCCATACGCGAACTAATATTGCCTTGTGCCTTTTTTTAACGGTTACACGCTAACACTTGGCCTAGGTTGCACCTGATGTGACAGTAAGGTCTTAAAAAATAAAGCGTGTTCGCTCAGAATACTTCTGGCTCTAACATGTACGAGAATCGAAATAAAACCCATGTTTAAAATATTGCTCCATTAATACAAAAATATTGTGCTCAATATAAAACAGTACATCTTAAAAAAAATCAACGAGATGTCGGTCGGAACACATAAATGCTCCTATGACGGCAGATTTACAATGAGTGTGGTAGCAGGTAGCCAGGCGGGTTTCGACGGTCAAATGATCACACAGTGGATCTTATAATTATCTACTGTATATAACTATGTCACAAACACAAATCGAATTGAAGGCCTGCCCCTTATTTTAATAAAATAACGATTCAACTTTTATACACCAACGTTCGATTATCAAAGTTAGCGTATTTCTCGCGGGACGTCTTATCGGCATTTCCTTACGCTTGTTTCTTCGATAGATCGGCATTAACGCTTAATGGTTCGTGTACAAATATTTAAGTTTATAGTAATACGGTTATAGTCGTTACGTTGTACTGCAAAGAGTTCAAATTTATATGTGAACATTAATTAAAACTTATCTACTTCGCACTTTAAATCGCGTTAGATAATTAATCTGTCGAACTGTTTGATACGGTCGGACAAAATTAAGGTTTACATGTCGGTACGGGACAATTATTTATTATCTCTTTAACGGGAGAGCCACTATTCGTTGCATATTTGTTATGCAATGGCAATAAGTAAGACACGAAATGTATTTCGTTGCATAAAAGTGTGAGCTAGCCGTCTTTCGAGTTTAATCTACTTTCTACTTTAAATCCGATTAACTTATTACCTAAAGAATGGTTCATTGTTTTCATAAATTATTATGTGAACAACTTAGGAACGTTTTATCGCAGAGAGCCAATATTATCGCTTTAATTTTGACGGATTTATAGATGAAAATTAAAACTGTTTTACTCGTTGATGTCTACCCGTAGTTCTTAAATCTCATATTTTCTTATCCATTACAAAATTGCTTAAGATTTTTTTATATAATTCGTTTCATTGAACTGGAATGTGTTAATCAATTTATAATTTATAGTCGCAACAACATAACTCCTTGATACTTTCTTTTATATTTACAAAAAAAAATCAGTTTATAATTATTTATCAATTGAATAATATGAAATAAAATAAAAATATAATTTGCAAACCTCCGCTTTGTTTAATGGAAAATAACGTGACTGAAATGCAATCTCAACGCGTTTCGCCCCTTCACAGGGCATCCTCAGGAGATGTTACCATAAAGTCGAGCGATCGGAAACTAGGAAATTCATTTTTGTTTTATTTATTTATCGATTTCCGCGAAGTATAGACAATAATTTGTCTATTAACACGTGCGCGCCGGGGCCGATTCTCATATTTCTCACCATGGGACGGCAAGCGTGTTCAACGAAAAAGTTACGGAGCATTTTGTACCGACAAAAGTAGTGTTAAACGAATTCGTATTAACGTTATGATGCATATTTTAATAGAGTGTTATCTTTGCCTAATATTTTAAGGTATTTACCGTTAAATAAATTCAAGGCAGTGAGTGCATCTTCCATGTACTTACCGCCTGATGAGAGATTGTTGTGACCGATCGGTGGATCACGCCGTCGTGTACGTGTTAAGTTAATAACAATGGAACTTATTCTATATTAGTTTTTAAAAGCTAATATTAGTGAAACTAAGTTTGTGTTTTAGCTAAATTACTAAACGATTCAGTCCGTTCGATCAGCCCAACGCTACTATATAATTTATAACTAAACAACCGTAGCGCGTTTGTCAAGTTGAAACTCGTTAATAAAATAATCGGTTACCGCAAAGTGAATCAGTATGTCGAAATGCATCGCGAAGAAACAAGTAACACACTAACCGTCGCGGGTGAGAGCTCGTTAGTGGCTCGAGCTCCGCATTATCGTATTAACATGCGACGAATGGGCGTGCGGCAGCGAACTTGACAATCCGATACATCGATGCTCCCGTCCACCGATACCGCGACCCGAGTACCGATCGGCCGTTGACATTCGATTTTATTGCACGCTTCACTGCATTTTATGGACAATTCGCTTGCTAATGGAAACGTCCAACGATCTCTACAGCAAATATCTATTATTGCTATGTGTTAAATGTCGTTATTAGATAATGAAATGATCTCTTTCATTGTCGGATTATTAAGTAATAACCTTTTTTTGCATTCTTATCCTGACCTTGAACAAACAAATGAAATAACTATAAAAGACTAACGCTTAAATCATACTTCAGTTTTCATATTTGACAGTAAAATAATTTTTAGTCCGTAAAATAAAACCCTGGAATCTTTATTTATAGTTTAAATTTTAAAAATCTATAAAATTTGATTAAGTTAAAGAAAATTGATGAGTAGAAACAAAGCCTATGAATGTCGTAACAAAACACTAAGAGCACTCTTAACATTGTAAACCTCTCACCGACTGCGCAATACGTTAGGCCGTCAGAAACGGGACATTTTCAAAAGGCTTCGACGTCGGGGACGTCGCGATCGCGGCAAGCGGCTTACGCATATCGATTTACCCGACAATTTGCCGCTCGGTGTTTCCTAATGCTCGTAATACCAACTAACTCAGGCTCACTGCGACGGGCATTGGTCTAATGCCGCATCCAATATGCTCCTACTGCAGGGTTTCCATCCTATAAAGAATTTAGTTTACTTCCTAGTACAACGATAATATCCATTCGTTAACATATCATTATTTTTCCTAAATTAATCCTATAATCAGTGGAATATTTCCTTGTTATAATTTTCAGTTTTGTTTTCCAACACCGACCAAAAATATGATATTAAAATTCAATGACCCAGTATTTAAAGGCTATATCGCCCTTCATATTAAAATTAAAATCAAATTATGGTTTAATGTGCTTGAAATAGAAGCACCATTCCATTATCATTAACATATCACAAGCAAAAAAAAAACTAAGGTATGGAGATTTGTGGCTATTATAGTAATAAAAAAAATAATAGGTCTATCTTTTCGATGAGCATCTAGCTAGGACAGGTTAGCCTATTTCTGCTGCTAATGAGTGATATATAAATTTCACTGTTTTTCGGTTTCAGTGGAAAATTACAGGTGCCTTTTTATTTTTGTGCTATGTCGGGCATTCTAACTCGCGTCTCGTTACGAAATTATGACTTAATAATAATAGTAAAAATAAAAGCAAAAGTGTACTTAGTTCTTTTAATATTTGGTACTCAATATATTTTTTATTAATAATAAATTTTTGGATATTAATATTTTGTAAATCAACTGAATCTGAAAACACGAAAATTATTGGCACATTTGTCAATGTGTCATTTTGAAAGTTCAAGAATTTTTTTTTGTAATGAAATATGTTCACAGCCCTAGTTATGACCATTAGCCGTCAATTTATAGTCTTTTGGCTGACGCCTACGCGCTAGACTTTCATATAATGTGTGCCGGCTGTGAGACGTGCATTCCCTTCCGCGATCTGATCACCAATCTCCTATTACAGTTCGTGCACTTACCCGTATGTCCGTTTGTAGACGTTCAAGTCCATCCCGTTCTGCCTTCGCACTGCTCGATCTGTAACTGTACACCTAGTGCGTGCTCTACACCGGTGAATACTTAAATAACACGGCAAACGAAATATTGGTTAGCTACGGGTTTCAATTTGTCGTGAGTCTACAATAATATTGTAAATTTTGCTAACTCTAAGTGAGTATATTTCGGTAGTAATATTAAGTTTTACTTATGTTGTCTGTACTGTGATTACTATTAGTTGTCCTTTCATGATTTCTTGGATGGACAATACTGCAATGTCTATTGTTATCTAATACTATAAAGATGCCGAAGCTAATATGTTTTTGGACTAATTAATTTTTCACTGCCAACGTGGCGCAATGGTTTTACGCTTAGATTGTAGGTTTGATTATTGGGCGACATGAGTAGTGGAGTCAGGATAGGGTTTTTCGAACCCCCTGGTAAACTGCCGCCCTATATATCAATCTGCCGCCCTAATAGCGTTCCTGTGTTCCAAAAGTCATACACGTGAGTGCCAGAAGTAATCAGGGCGAACACGTTTCACCATCTACTGCCGCATTGTTATATAACATCAGGTGAAATCGAGGTTAAGTTTTTGTCAATTATCGATAAAAAAAGAACAGATTATACCATAGTATACTTTTAGCTTTTTATAAAAAAAAAAAGTAATTTCCTCGTAGCATTATAAGACAGATGCAATTATTACACTTTTTTTTTTAATTTTACAAAAGTGACAGTGTCGCATCGTGAATGCGATATGTAGTGTTTAAGATCCCGCGCTTTTGACACATTCTCTCTCTAGTCAATTGTCTCATAATTGTCGTTTTCACTCTCCGTTCTTACCGTTATACGGGCAAGATGAGTACTGCGTTTAGTGGTGTGAACATAGAATGACTAGTTTTCCTTAAAACGGTACAGTGACGACCTATCTTTTTTTTCTACAACAAAAAAATATATTATTTAAAAAAACTATATTGTAATATCAATGAATGTATTTGAAAATGTAAAAAATGTAGTTGTTAGCATTAAATTCACAATATTTTTTTATTACAAAATTCCCTTGTTAGTTATTTAATGTTTTTGAAATATTTATGGCAAATATTATTGTGTTGAATGTTTTTATATAGTAACCACCCAGATATAATGCTATGCTTATTCTTAATAAATATATTCTTAATAAATTCTCCAGCTAAGGCTTCAATTTTCGTGTGTTCGAATCATTTTAAATAAAATATAAAGAAAATAAAGAAAAATATTGCTCTTGTCAAATTCATCCACCCCACCTTCAATGTTTGGAAATAACAGCGTCTTTTTTTTTTTGGTATACTCGTAAAGCGTCTTGCGGCTCATCCGTCGAATTACACACGCACTAAAGATATCATCAACGATAAATCACCATTACATTTGCTCATTGTGAAGAATATGTCCAATATGAAAACTTGACAGAGATCGTGCTACCCATCACTACTGAAGGATGACTGTCGTGCCTTCTTGCTCGCGGCGTTCATTCCGCTAATGCACTTTCACTCCCTTTGTTCGACATTTTTTTTTCTACCGCAACGAAACATCGTGTCGGGCTTTAGAAGCTATCTGTCAAGCGATAAATCGCTTTCTTATCTGAGAATCGATGCGGTATTGTTCTACGCCCACTTATCTCGGGTCAACGTATGATTATCGATTGTTTACGACTTTCGATTAAGCGGATAAGGTTGCGGAGGCGCTGTATGACGTTCTGCAGTCTACCTACAGATGTGTTAAATGTTATATTTTAAGTTATGATAATCGATTTTAAACTCTTCATTCGATCTCTTTGTCTGCCAATGTGGCGGGGTGGTTTACGATTTGCCTTGTAGTCCAGTCTTCGATTCCAACTCCATACGAATAATGGTATATGAATGTTGCTAAGGTTTTTTCAAAAACACGTAGTTAGATTAATGACGTATGTTATTGTAATTCATTTAAATTTTTTATCTTTCTGCAATGTAGAATATTCTCATAGCAAAGACCGTGTTCGAAGAACTCTTCCAATGTTTTGATTATTACTAAAATCAATCATTAGTGTAAATCGTGAAATTTAAGCATTTGCTTAAAAAATCACGTATTTAAAATTAGCTCTATTTGTTAGTTTCATAAGAAGCAATAAACGGCAAGCGAATCATACCGAGCTTCTGGTCCACTAAAGCAATCACAGATGATTAATGCCTGACGTATCCAATAAATAAATGGTGAAATGTAATTTCTAATACAAATATTTACGTCCTCGCGGCTGCATAATGCAAGCCGCCGCTGTCAACTTGTTCCAGCGTGTCCGGCTGAATGCGAGACAATCAATTTTAATCGTTCATTCGATATCTAGCTGAGCCGCAATGGCTCATGTTGCGGTCTAAGGCCCGTTCACATTGAAAAGGCCGGAATAAAATGACGAACCACCTTAACTCGTTCTTCGTCTCTATGAGACAGGAATTTCAAATATTTAATGTTAATTGTCACAGTTATAATGCAGCAAATACTAATCAACTTTCGTACTATTTATAAATACTGTAGTTACTTCTAGCTTTCCGTTAGTTGAAAACAATAAAAAAAAACTATATCTCCATTATCGATTATTTTTTTCGAGGAACCTCTGTATATACTTATGGGACCTCACAGGTTGCGGAACCTGTTGCAAATGTATCAGACATGCCAAAATTATGTCATACGAAATCCTATTTTGTAAGACACAGCACTTGATTTTGGCGCGGAATTGCATTAATTCATATTTGGCTGTGACGTACCATTATAATTTTTTGTATTCAATATCCATCATTCAATCCTTTACAACTTTAACTTGTATTATAAATGTAATCAATACATACAGCAGTGCGTCTGAGACGATCTTAACAATTTCTTCTGCTCTCCGTGCTATAAAGCGCGAAATTAAATTTCGCCTATCATTAGTTTCGTAATAAATTTCGCCAGTTGAATCGATAAAATAACCTTTGATTGGTATATAATCGACATCGATAAAAACCATTCGACTGTTTGCTACAAAAGAATTACCATAATGCCAGTAATTTACATTGCAGATACGTGGTTACGTGTTTTGCATTTCGATCATAATGAAATGCAACACTTGAAAATTGTTGAAAATTATATAGTACATAAAATTATCTATATAATTTTTTATTTGTTTTTATACCTAGCATATAATACAGCTTATTATCTAATAGTGGATATTGAAAGAAGTATAAAGACTGTAAAACGGTCCTATTCAATCCTTATTAAGTAACAGTGAGAGCGTTTGTATCGATTATGGGCTAATAATTGACCTCGATTTCATCTGGTGTTAAGTGACAATACGGCCGTAGGTGATGAAGCGTGTTCGTGCAGAATGCTCCTGGGTCTCTCATGTATCACTACCGGAACACAGCAATGCTATTATAGCGTAAGATTGACATCACAGGTTTTAGCTAGCCGGTTTCAAAGAACCTACCATCATTCAGAGTCCACTATTTCTGTGACCTGGAGATCGCACCTGAGACCTCCCCGTCACAAGGCAAGCGGTGAAACTACTGGGCCACGGTGGCATGAATATTGTTGATTCACTTTAGGTAACCTTTCGCTTAACGATTTTATTTCCGTATTACATTTAAGCTCGCGACACGTTGCCTTATACAAGCAATTTGATTACGTTAATCGCTGGAAGAGGCTTTCGAGCTGTTATTGCGCGTGGGATGTTAGAGCTGGTATCGCTTGGTTAAATTATTTGATGTAATATATATACAATACATTCGTTTCATAACCTACCATCAGTGTTATGATAATATAATAAATCTTACTTATTTTGTTTCAATTATTACTACGGGTGGATATCCTCGTATCGCTTACTTCTGTCGACAAGCCGTAGAGTTGAAACAAAAATGTGAACCAGTTCTTATGGCACGTAAACTTACAGGGGCACAGCTTGCCCATAATAATAGGGGATGCCTTATTGTTACGGACAAGCATATCACTTATCATCAAGTGAATGTCCCGCTTTGATTCGTTGTAAAGAAACTTAACACTTAATGGCAGAATTTTTCTAAACCCGCCAGCCTAGCTACCACGCGCAATGTCAATCTGTTATCATGACAGCATTGCTGTGTTCTGGACACGTGAGAGTCGGAAGTTAAGAACACAACAGTTAATTTTATACGTAATTTTATACCAAGTCGGTGCAAATATTTATTGGATTTGGATATTTTTATTGGGCCTTTAATAATATGAAATGATCATGAAGAGATTGAATTGTCCATGATATTTTTGGTGCATGTATCAGATCAGGGTACACCCGGAACAGGGGCGGATTCGTGGCGCGCTGCGATAATGCACCCCCTCATTAACAGAGGCGGCGTAATGACCCAGATGTAGGATAACTATGAACCGTGCGAGCCTGTAATTATTGCTACCGACCGGTTACAGACAGCGAGCGGTACTGTCATGCAAACCGAGACACTCAGCTTACTCCGTGGCGCAGTTGTTTACCAGCTTGCCTTGTAACACGGAGGTCCTGGGTTCGATTACCGGGCCACAGTAATGGTAGCTTGAATGGTAGTAGGGTTGTTTAAAACCCGCCTCACTAGGTACCACTCTTAATGTGAATCTGCCGTCATAAAACCATCGCTTTGCTCCGGAAATCATAAATGTGAGAGCCGGAAATATTCTGGTCGGACGCCCTTCACCATCTACGGTATCATTGTCACTTAACATCAGGTGAAATCGAGGAAAAGTGTTAGCCAATAACGTATTAAAAACACTAAAGCATTGATGTAAAATAAAATCAATATACCTTAACAGGAACTATCTTTAATCGTCTACGAAGGTAAAAAGTGATATAATATACAAATAATGTTCACTATCTTTCATCATTTAAATGTATATTTAAGTGAGCCTCTCCTGTGAGCATGCCACTGTTTGCAGATATTTATATCGAGTTCCCGAGTATTTTTCAACCGATACCCAGTAGCCCGTTCTCGATTCGACGTGTATATTTTTTTGTGGTTTCTTATCTACGTATGACAGCTATATTTTTTACAGAAAGAACTTTCAATAGCCTAAATATTTCAACTTTTTCAGGATAAATTTCCAGATATGCTAGGTGGAAATTGACACAAAAAAAAAACTCTCACAATTGGAATATAGTATAAACAGGTATCAATATCCGGCATTATATTTGCAAAAAAAAATAGTGCTGTCAGTTCTTAGAAGTGTACAATGGACTTAAATTAAAAGAAATACCATATTTTCTTAACTTTACCATTGCGTTGGTTATGTAGATTCACATCATAATTTAGATATATGTCATCTATCAATTATGTTATTTATCCATAGCAAGATATTCAAAGTATAAAATTATTCAGCTAAAGAATTTTAATGTCAAAATATTAATTAGCGTAATCTTCTTGTGTGGTCACATAAATTTGCTTATTTAAGCACAGGCATTTCGACGTAAGTTGTTGTAATACGTATTTTATCTTCGCATTAAATAATTTATAAGGTATTTCAACGATATGACAATTCACATATTACAGCTCTGATTCACCGTTCAATTAACGTTACTGAAATGGCGTTTGGTAATTTAGGAGTCCATAAAAATTCTTATTACGCAAAACTTTACAATTTATATTTCATGTAAGTACCAAATAAGGATTCAGTTCACGTTTTGAATTTACGTAAAACATTTTACACCCAGGTGTACCACGAAACTATTATTTTTTTTATATTTTATACCAATACTAGTTTTGGTATAAAAATAATAGTTTCATGATTTCTGTTGTAATATTGTTGTTAATGACAGTTTGACTTCCTCCGTAGCGCAGTGGTTTACCACTTGCCTTGTAACTCGCAGTGCGCGTGCTCGATTCCCGAGCTTCACGAGTAATGGAATCCGCTTTTGAATACGGACACACATTTCATATCTCGGTTTTAGGATTTAGGTAATTAGTAGTTGTCTTGTATTGTCAGAAACCTTGATTTCGAAAGCACATGAGTAGCAGAGTATGAATGGTGGTAGGATATTTCGAACCCGCTTAGCTAGTTATCACCATTAATATCAATTTGTTGGCATAACAGCGCTGGTGTGTGTGTGTTCTGGCAATATATGCGGAAGTTGGAAGTGTTCTGGACGAGTACGCTTCAACATCTACTGTACCATTGTCACTTAAGTACAGTGGAAATTTAGGTCAAGCGTTAGTCTTTACCTTGAAAAAAAAAGTGCTTCACCACAACCTCACCTGGAGGTAAGTGATAATGTTCTTTTAATTGGTAAGGTGAATTAGTCTAATAAACACAATTCTTTACCCTTCGCACCTCAATAAGAATAAATGTACTACTCAGAACATAAACAAAATTCATTAAAATATTTCAATATTTAATAATAATTATATGCTTTACTAAAGGCGTGTGTTCGTAGCCGATAGTGGCTATCAACCGATGTTTTTTTTTCTATCCAATTATAAATTGTATGAAAATCTAGAGACTTGGACAATAAACAGACTCGATAAAAGCCTTATAATGTTTTTTTTTCTATTTAAAACGTTACAAGACAGACGGTTTCGCGTTTGCCGGGTAATTTAATACGTGATACAATTTTTCTAGCGCCATTGTCGTCTAAGCGGCCCATTGTCCGTGGTACTGTTTCGCAGCGACTCGGAATAATATCGCTTGTTATCGATGCTTTGCAGCGTTACAAGGCATTAAATAATTCGTAATAACGTTATAAAAGTGTCATATTTTGCGTCGAGATTTTATAGTTTTCTAAATTTGTCGTGACCTGGTTTTTATTTCATCCCGTTGATATAGTGGTAGTAACTCTGCCTCCTACACCAGGTATCGCGGGTTCGATTTCCGCTCAGGTCAAACATTTATGTCATGAACATTTGTGTTTGTTCTGCGTCTGGTTGTTTAGCTATATTTAAGTATTTATTTAAAAATATCTACGTATGTATATCGATCTCTGATAGGTGCTGCTTAGCTACCTATCTTGGGATTAGCGTACTGTCTGTGAAATTTCCCAAATACTTATTTATTATTATTTATTTCATAAATCATATCGTGTCACCGTACCTCTTTTAAAATTCGTCAAGTCCAATAACACGCATAGCTTATGCTAAGCAGTGTTAGCATCTTATCGAGTATTGTGAATAAGAATACTGCAAGTTTACTGTTTGGTCTATGTGTCAACACGGCCTAATCTGCTGATCCAAGCGACAGAATTTGGGCAGTATGGTTTTGGCTTTCTATAGTTATCTAACTACAAAAGGTTTTTCAAAACTCCAACATAAATGGTGATGGGTGAAAAGGTACAAATTTCAATAGGACTTTTTATATCCCCACACGATAGACTCGAAATTTGGTAGACATACTGATTAAATATTAATCGTAATGTTAAATAAATAAATTGCCACATCCAAGCGCGAGACGGCAAGTATTATAACATTTTTCACTAGTTTCTTGCACCCTTACATTCACATTTAGGTAGACAGGCCAGGGAAAGCCATTTGGTGTTAAGTCTAACTTATTTACAAAATTGTGCATTAAAGCTTTATATAAATAAATAAAAACAAATTATATTATTTTATTAACAAATAAAAGGCGTGTCGCAAATAAAACTGACATATAAGAGATATTTTTATTTCATTGAACATTTTCTCGAACTGTATTAATGCTTTAAATAAAGTTAACATACAAATTGTCTTTATTAACAAAAAAAAAATCACGTTTGAAAAAAGCAATATTTAGGGCTAAAAATAATAGTATGTAATAAACGGGAACGCGCGGGATGTTAACCCGGGAATACGGCGTCGGACGGTGACCGTCCACGCGCCCAGTATTAATAACGTTCGCATTAGGAGCCGCCGCCTCATACCGACGCGCGAAACAATAAGCCGATTGTGATTGTCCACAGTGTATACGCAATTATGGATGCGGCAGTATTTTCCATTTCTACGCTGTATCGTTCTTCGAATAGAGGCCGAGGTAAAGGCGTTGGTGTTCCGTTCTAAATACAACATAGGTGTTTTTGTTTATCAGTTATGCGCTAACACTTAACCATTATTTTACCTGATATTGAATTATAATGAGGCTGTAGATTGTTAAGCATGTTCGCCCATAATACTTCCGACTCTTACGTGTATGGCTGCCGGAACACAGCAATGTTGTTATAGTTGCGTGCTGCTATTAAGGGTGGTAGCTTTGTAGGCGGATTAAAAAAACGTTACATCATCCAAGATATGGCGGCACCGCAGGAAAAGAGTCATTGGTCTCAGAATATCTAAAATAATAATTTTAAGTTCATATCCGTATCAAATATTATCATCAATTTATCGGTAATTACTAACTTCATCAGTCTTCAAATAAAAATATCCTAAACTCTACTTTTTTTTTATTTTGTATTCATAGTTTTTTATATTCATTTAATGTATATATTCGAAGTGGCGTGGTGCCTTACCGCTTGCAATGTAAAAGGTGACAAAAGAAATGTCGCTCTTTTTCTAACATGAAAAAAAATTAAGCCATTATGTATCATAAAATTGTCAATTATGAAAAATAAACACCATAAACTATCATAACATCTGCCGAGTATTACGTGCAGAGTTAAAAATAAGTATACCTTGAATAATAGTAAATTGTAATTAAAACACTCCTACCAAAGCAACTTTATGTAAAAAATAATCGCTATGAATGGTTTTCGTCGTGTAACCAATCAAATAGAAAAAACCGGACCTAAACCAGACCGGCAAATTAAGCGTTTGACGTCACCATTATGTATACCGGTTGGCCATAATAAAGATAATATAAGTAAAAAACATAATAATGGAAATGGTACGCAACCTCCGCCTTTGCTTCGAGTTCGTAGCTCCCGGGCGCAAGTGTTGGCGCCCATTAGTCACCCGTTGGAGCGATATCTCGTAATTTATCCCCTACTAGCGGATCCTGCGACGATTTGTCGGGCCCGCGGCGAGACGAATTGTAAGTATTGCGCTCGCGAACAATTTATAGCGGACAGACGGAAGCGGTTCCCCTGTTCTGTTCTAGATATATTCACAAGTTTAACTCTTCGACCGGAATCCAAGTTGCTAATAGTTGGATTAACAAATTTCTCGCTCCTATTCTATCATTGACTATTTAAATTGACCCAGGCAGGAACCAATCGGGCAATGAATAAATTATTTCGGTACTATTAGTATTTTGATGCCAAAGGAAACTTAAGAAGTATATGTAAAATGGCTGTATAAGTATTGGAGTTTTTTCACAGTTTCATAGACTATAAATCTTTAGCGCAAAACGCTGACTAACTATTCTAAAAGTATACTACTTTAGTAGTTATATATAATCAAGTATCAACTAGGGAAAGTTACCTTGACGACAGTTTAGTATGAAAATATTTTTGTTTATACAAAAATGTTGTATTTACTTTAAAAAAAAAAGTTATTTAAAGTGTTATGGGGTGTCGGAGAAAATGTAGCACAGAAAGCTACAACAATACCTGCGAACAAACAGGCGAACAGGCCGTTTGCACTCGCGGCTAATCCACGTGCGTCGCGAGTGCCGCATTTGTTGCGGTCTTTGTTAGCGGGTAATGAGTGAAAAAGGGCATTTATTGTTGTGCTCTCACATCGACAATGACCATAAACAAACTCGCCTCCTTTTATATTTATGAAGACCTTCAATGATTGTGCGCGCCAGGGATTTGTAAAGACGGATCTACTGATTTTATATTTATATTTTTTCTAGTAAAGTTTTTTTTATAGTTATAATACGCAAACGAGCCAGCGGTTCACCTAATAAATAATGAACACCGTCGCAGATACGTTGCCGATCTTTAAGAAAAGAGTAGTAGGCTCTTTTCTTGATGGCACTTAATTGATAATTGTAATATCTATAGTAAATTACCGAACAATGAACATTCAACTGCGTTTTACTACAGTGTAAATTGTATCAATTGATATATTTAACTTATCCATGGAACTACAACACGATAACATTTTAAATTATAAAAATATAATTAAATATTTATATGAGTCAACGTCTACACGCACTTCCTTGGTATGAACTTAAAACTCTAGATACCACGACGTTGATATTACTTTAAAAAAAAAACTTTTATATTGTAGACCTTCATGCCTCGCGGATACGCTTCGGTATTTCTTTTATTACCTTTAAATGTAATATGATCTTAGAAATGTTTAGCTTCTACGATTCAAGTATTTATAACGTGTTAATGCACCACAAAAACTTTTAACCTTTAATATCCATTGTTCATATGCATGTATTGACAATCAGTACGAATTGTTCAACAATATACAATTTTGAGCTTGCACAATTTTTTACTGATATTATCTGTTCAAACGATATGATCTGCATTTGATTAACCATATGAACAGAAACGATTTTCAAATACGATTTCTTTCATTGTCCATTTGTTTCATCGATTTTCATTTTGTAAATTGCTAAATTATAGAGACACTGCGAATGTTGTAAATATTAAAATATATATATGCGATATTTATAATCTAATTTTAATTTCTTACGAGTGTAAATTACCGTTTCAAATATTGAACATGTTTCAAACGCCTCTACTTGATATTGAAACGCCGTGTCAACATCGTTGGCTGCGGTTTGTTATTTATCGTTTACAAATTCTCGGTTACAATATCAATCAACCAAAGGTCACAATGGACACAGTCGCTTTGTGTTAATATAATACTAGTACAAGATAAACCATTATCGGACCTTGTGGCGCATTGATCTCACTAGTTATCCGTTAAATGCCTTCAGCTTAAATACGTTATTAAGGGTAACATTACCCAATTCGTCTGATTTATCGTTTCTGTACGATTTCACTATACATTTGACCTTTGTAACAATATCGAGGTGGGTTTCGCAAATTCGCCTTTGTTCGTTAAATAGACGGCGTTACGTACCTTTCGTTGAGATTTATCACAAATTAATTTTGTTCTGCGAATTAACAATTATTTGGTGCTGATCAAACGAACACCTCTTCGATATAATAAACATTTGTTTAAACAAATTAATGATCACTGTTTAATGTCAGGGATACACTTTTAGTATTTGAACTTTACAGTATGATGCACGCAGCAGTTGTGAGATTCCGTGTTCATGCATCAATAGCACGATCATTTTAACCTTTTGTCGACGTTCGTTTATTGTTATGATATCTCATCACGAGGAGTGTTTATTTATTTGTAATGATATCGCCAAGAATATTTTTGATGACATGAAATTTTTTTTATTATGGTTTTTAACAAAAACTTAATCTTTGATGTCATCATAATGGTCCATTAGTCGATTTATGACTTACGATTTAACGTAAATTTTGAACTACGCATATCGTGAGTCATTACGTTTATCTGTTTGGTAATAAATCGAATCGATTTTTTTTTATTTTAATGCCATTTTAAGTTCGTTCTGTCTGTGTAATTATACAATAGTTAACTCTTCAATACTTACGTGTTTCATTGTAAAATTATTTTTCCGTGTTAGTGAATCAATATTCTTTTTTAAAGGAATAAAGTTCCTCATTTAAAAGGTCGTGATAAATATCTTTTTTCTTTTATTCATAATTTCTTAACTTTTCGTATAAATTAACGTCCTGACACACTGTCTGTATCATTTACAAGGCTAGAACAATTCGTGTCAAAGTAGAAACTGTTATTGAATATTATGACAAAAATAAAGACAAATTATTTTTTAGAAATGCAATATCTCACTTTTAGCAGTCTAACAAAAAATTGTCGATCAGGGATTCCGGTTTATAGAAAGTTAGAATTTCACCTACACGTACACAACTCCTTCTCGCCTATTACAAATTGTTACTTTTCCTCATTGAATATTGCCTATCGCGATTGCCCCATAAAAATCGGCGTATAGGCCCAGAGAAACGCGTAATAAATCAGCCACGCGGAAACTCGCCGCGTATCGTACGCCCAATAAGGTGACGACATGATGTCACTGCGCCGCATAAGGGCGGTGAAAGTTGCAACAATCGAACTGTATGATTGATTCTATGCGAATGTATGTAACGTATGCGGCACTAGACGTCGATGGACCGTAGACATACATTTTATACGTTGCATAACGTGTCACTTCACACGTGGAGAAAATGTACCGGACAGATGCGATATTGTAGCAACCGTTGAGGCTTTCGTCAATGCGCTTTCTCGTGGCGAAATTCACCCAGCTTTTTCATAGGCGCGTTTCACTCCTGACTTGTGAGAAGTTCTAACATCTGTTCAGTTATATCTATTCAGTTGTGAGAATGGCAAGGAAATCACCGACCCCGTTAATATACATTTGAATAAATTTACGTGTACAGTGTTGGGATAAAAAAAAACAAAAATGAAATAGATTTAAGAAAATATGTACATGCGTATTTCCATTGGCCTGTCAATCTTAATTATAGCTGCAAAGACCGACGTCATGTAACAATTACCTCAAACTAATCGACTGTCTCCGTGGCGCAGTGGTTTATTGCTTTCCCTGGAACGCGGAGCTCCTGGGTTCGATAACGGGATCACAGGAGTAGTAGTCTCGATGATTGTTGTAGGGTTTTTGGAACCCTACCGGCTATCACTCTCTGTAAATCTGCCGTTATAACAGCATTGCTTTGTTCCGGCAGTCACACATGTGAGAACCAGAAGTATTTTGGACGAACACGCTTTAACACCTAAAGACTCACTTGTCACTTAATATCAGTTTAAATCGAGGTCAAGTCGAAGAGAAAAAGCAATGATTGTATACTTCCACGTAAACTACTTTTTGTCATTCGTCGTAGCCATGAAGGAGTATGTCGAATAACACACCCAATTGGAGAGTTAGCATGGCGCCCTCAAACCGCAACGAACTAGTGAACATTTGAACCGATATCCTTATTTTACTAATCCGCGTTAATTTTATGATCGCACGATCGGATCGCGTTACTAACGGTCCGACGGCGGCGAGTCCCCCACCTGCGACCGAGCGGGCCGTGGCGAGGATACGTCAAGTTGCATCTGCGACGACCGCGCGCGCCGCGCACCGACGTCCGTCGACGGTGACACGAATGCGTAAATAATTATAAACAGTTCTACCGCAACATTCGCTCACGGTGTTAAATAGCTCGCGTGTCTTATGTGACGGCAGATGGACAAGGGTGATATAGGAAATATAACGTGGCGCTTAAATGATATTACTCACGGTGTATCTATTTTCTTTTTTAAACGGCGACAAAATAATACGTTTACCGGACAGTAACTTATACTTTCTTTAACTAGTTCTTTTGTTTTTGCTTTGATAATTGTTGTTTTGCTGTCAACATTACTAAAATTCCCATCATAAACTAAGATTTTCTCTTGAACTGATAAAGTATCACCACAATAGGGAAAATTTTACTTCGAATTCAAAATTTCATACTTCAATATGGTATTACATTAAATATATAATGCCTCAAGCTGTTACTCATTTAACACGGCTCCTGAGCTTGCGATGTTAGACCAGCTGGTAGGGCATCCAAGGTCTTGAAGCGATTGAGTTAGCACGGGCCGATAGTGCTACACCACACATCAGGGTGGTAAAAGATGTCACTGCACGTAGTTGTTATTAAAAAAAAAACATAAACTGATAAAATAATTACAACTTTCTAGAAAATTAATTACGTCTTAACACAAATCCGAAATTAGGTTGAATTACCAACAACGTCAGACAGTCTTCTGTAATTAACAAACGAATGTTAATTTTAAATTTCAAAAATGGGATTCCAAAAGAAAAAGTGACAAAATAGACTGTCTTGCTGTTTGTGAAGAGCATACACAACCTCGTCATAACCACATAAAATATTTTTTACATACATCGTCCTTCAGTCCGAAATCAATATGCAATTATTAAATTCATTGATTTTTGTTTGCATACATGTTTGCATGCAATGCGTGTGTAATTAAGAATATTTAAAATATTTTTATAAGAAAATATACTTCCGCAGACGTTAATCAAAACGTGTTCACTTTAGACAAACGTGTAACTTCCATTTGTTTCTAACAATACCAATGTCGAGATCAAATCAACAGGTAAACAAATACGCGTTCAAGGTGAATATTAAACAAAAAGTAATAATAGCTCGAGTTTAAATAGATAAACAAAGTTCGCGCTAAAAGTATAGGCGGGTATCGAAACATTTTATAAGGCCACGAAACGGCTTAAACGCTATTTCGTAAATGTCACTAAGAAATAACCGTAATTATTTTGAATTCGGTTCGTGATCGTCATTATTATTTCCCGGCACGATTATAAAAGGGTATTTTGCTTTTTGGCGAAGCAATCGTAGCACGTGCTCCGGACACAATGGTTCCCGATTAAATCTCTTTATAATGTTTATTATAAGTGTTTTTTTCTTTTTTTGTAACCGACTCAAGGTTATTTCATAGGACTAGGTGTTGACTACGTATCAATAATACATACGTTAATTATAACGAAGACTTTACTAAACGATAGTTATACATTGCCGGTATAAGTAAAAATAAATATAAACCCTTTTTTTTTATCAAATAGTAGTGTGCAAAGTTTTCCATAATCCGGTTAGAAGAGCGTCGTAACTAATGTAATACTAGGATAATGAGACTAGGTCTCAAGATAATAATAGTGTAATCTGGTGCTATATGAACTAAAGATCGTACCATATTGGATATGTTTGTCTAATAATAAGACATTTCTCATTATTTGATAAGCATAGATATACATTTACTTTATTAAAATACTCAGCAAATGAATAATAAATAACAAAGGATTAAAAAGTTGTACAAAATAGCTAAAACTGATTTTCAGCACATTCCAGGTTTACTAATCTTTAAATGTTATTTTTTAATTTTAATATCGGTTATAGGCTAACACTTCACCTCGATTTCACCTGATGTTAAGTTACAATGAGGCCGTAAATGGTGGAACGTGTTAGCCCAAAATACTTCTGTCTCTCACATTTAGGACCTCCGGAACTACTGTTATAATTGCGAATCCACATTTACGGTGGGTGGTTAGCTAAGCGGGTTCGCGAAACCCTACCATCATATACACCACTCCTTCCGTGACCTTCCCGCTACAAGATAAGTGGATAAAACACTATGCCATACAGGCAAACTAATGCCTGCTACGTTCAGCGATTATATTAAACGAAACAACAATAAATTACAAAATAATATGCGTAGATGTATGGATTACTACAGTGAGGATAAACTCGTTGGGTGATTCTGTTTGAGTTCATGTCTGAGGTGTTGTCTAATATTAAAACGAAATATATGGTGCGTGAATTCAATAGAGCAATTCCTCTTATTACGATATCAGCGTTTACGAGTTGCGTAAATTGCGCGTCGGCCATCAATACGTGTTGAGAGTGTGGCGGAGCGAATACAATGATACGCTATTTCGATTTATGAATCCTAAACATATTCGATATTATACATTCTTGATGTAAGACTTAGACTTAAAGTAAGCTTGACACAACCCACTATTGAAGAGAGGGCTGCGTTAGCAGAGCTTACCCAAGGCGGAGAGAGCGCCAGTATTACTCAGTCTACCCCCAGCATACATTAAGTTTGGTGATTCATTATAATTTTATGTTTATTATTCCTTCTTCTCACAGCTTTTATTAGGTTTTATTTTAATCATATTCATCAAGTAAACTCGTGTAACAGATCATAAATTTTGTATTTGTACATGTCGACTTCACTAAACAGCAATATGAAAAAATGTCATATTTAAATTATTTTTTTTTCATACTAATAATGTCGCGACGTTAGGTGCATCGTCTGTTATAATGTGAGTTTTATGATTTCAACAAGTCAACTTCCAGCGAACTAATTTGACATACATTATTTACATAAAATATATTAGACTAGCTACGTTCTCCATTAGATGGTTAGTGATATATTATTGTAAATCGCATTTATCAAAAGACTCTTTCAAGGTTCCAATTGCATTATAGTCTTATATTAATTAAAAATTTAGTACTTTCCCGATGATCACATTTTGTGTAATGAAATCATACAGTCTTATCATACAGAATTAGTCTTAAGAAATAATATAACATATATTTATACCACTGTTCACTTGCAATTTTCTGCTAAGGTGTTTATATAATTATGATCGGGACTAAACACGCTTGGAAATTTTGATTGTATTGCTGGCCTAATAGATAATAATACTAACAATTTTGCAATTAAAGTGAATAATCCTTATATTAATATTGTTAACACAAAAAAAACCGTTTACACAACAAATTGCGACATAAATCGATAGTGTCACAAGAGCTTCGAATAGAATTGCCCTATTTCTCCGAGGGTTAGTAAAGTTTACGCAACTGCTTGTTCGCTAATTCAGTTACAAGCCCCTTTGCTTGGAAATAACGTTTATCAAGCGAGAGGCTCTTGCGTAAAACAATAATTAAGGAACATTGTTTTATTATCCCGGAGAACAATCGGAGTGCAAGCTATTACCACTATTTACACAATTTGTGTTTAGGTCCGTAAGGTGAAATGGAAATGTTATTAGTTGCCAGTCAATGTTATCTGGCTTCAGTTTAATAAGCCAAACTAAGCTAGACTGATAAAATGGTATGCAAGTTTCAATATCTACGGCAATATCTAAGTAGTTTTAGGTTTTTTATGCTTCATTACATTCGATTTATTTATTTCTACCTTTGAGTAATATTACGATGGAGGTATATTATTAACGTAGTGGTTTATTAACTTACAACACTCAGACAGTCGTTTGTTGCACTAATCTGCCGTGACGATTGTTTTGGTTTTTGATATTAATATTGTTTTAAAGATAAAAGATAAGGTAAAATGTTAAAGCATAATCTTTATTTATTATGTTAATTCGGAAAGGTTAATATAAGGATGGTACCTCTGTTATGTATCTGTTAATTTTTCTATCTGTTATGGTCTAACACTGGTTTTCGATATCACCTAACGTTAAGTGACAATGTGGCCGTAGATGGTGAAGCATGTCCGCCCAGAATAAAACCGGGTCTCTCATGTATGACTGCTGGAACAGAGCAATGCTGCTATGGCGGCAGATTGGCATTGAGGGTGGTAGCTAGTCAGGCGGGTTTTAAAACCCTACCACCATCCAGACTCCACTACTCTTGTGGCCCGGGAATCGAACCCAAAGCTTCCTCATTGCAAGGCAAGCGGATAAAACACTACCCCACTAAGACTACTTGCATCAGATTGACTCATTGCGATTTCACCTTATTTTCTAAAAAACTAATTAGATTACTACTTCTCTTATTGCATTTGACCGTAAAAGAAAAACACTTACGTCACTACTCATTTGTGGTTCGTGATCAGGAGCTATTTTTAAAACCATTAAAAAAGTTCCATCGCGTGCAAATCGACCTGAAAACCTTTTAATACGTAATAAGCCGCGTACTCACCATACACGGCAATAGAGTTACATGTTTCCGTAAGTTATTTTAATTTGTCCATCTCGATTTAACTTACGGGCACCCATTACTCGTCCGCTTCGCATAATATTACCATCAGTTGTTAATTCACGTACGCGGAATCGGTGATTTACGATTCTTTACAATTTCGCATGCGAATGCCTTGATTGTCCCCGTGCTACCTACCTTAGGCTCCGTGTCTATGTTTGGCAGCGCTTTCGTATTAACAATATTTGTTTAACTTCTAACTGACATAATATCTATCTATACATAAATTATATTTAAACCTAATGTTGGCCGATTGCTAACCTGTCTGGGTCTTAGAGACATAAAATTTGGAATGTGTGTTGTTAGTGATGTGTAGGTATGAATTCCAATCCTAAGGGAGGGAAAAGGGTTTTCGAAATGCATGTGCTGGAAGGGATAAATGTAAATATTAAATTAAAAACACTACGCTCAGAGAAGAGGGTGCTTGACGACGACAGCGATTACTGTATATATAAAGAGAAAGAGGAGTATTTAAAATATTCCAATATTTAAAAAAATGTATTATAGAACTTAAAAACGAACTTGAAGTAGAGAGTTATAATTCATTTCAAATTAAGTGTTTTTATTATCTATACTAAAAAGACTACTGAATATACTACAGGTAAAGTTAAATATTGATTTTTAATAACCTCAATGAAGTCTATCATTAATCTTCTGATGAACCATAATCAAGTTCTTTTTTTATCTTACATAGAAACCGGTTTTAAATACCGTGATACGTTAAGAATATTGAAATTGAAATAGCTCCGAAGATTAGTACAAAAACTTTACATCATTAGTAAAAAATATGTAATAATCTTATCGGCGAGTTATCGGAAATCTTTAAAAAACCGGTAATCTAGCTGCAGCTGCCAGGTAGTTAAATGTTTGTTAAGGATCCAACAGAGTAAAGTTGTGAGAAATAATGTTAAATTTTATTTACAAATCAATTTTTTAAAGAGTGAATCGTTAGTAATTAAGCTTCTTTAATCAAATATGAACTGCTTAAATAAATATTTAAAACGTATCCTATTGCATTACACTGCTACAACTCATACTCTTAAGGGATCAGAAAAATATTTTATACACTAGTTTTTTTCTTTTCTAGTTCTCGTTTTGTAATCCAGTATCTGAATTTGTAGATTTTATTAATGTTATAAGATTTTTTATCAGATCCTCCACTTCGTCGTATTAGAGAATCTTATCAAAATTAATTTATGCGGAGTTAATTTTACGTAAGATTGTGTGATCAATTAAGTAGAGAAAGAATTATGTTAGGAGTCGTCTAAGTTAATGCCACTACATCCTTTGTACCGCCAAGGAATAATGAGCAAATTTTTCCAGATCTTCGTTGTTTTGAAAAAGAGGTTATATAGTACAAAAATATACTTCCTATAGATACTCAGACAGTACGTATTGGAAAAGTGTAATACTTGAAATTCGTATTGAGTTCAGAAATCACGGGTATGCAGCGTAACGGGCGGGCGGATAGCAAAAATTTTTTACATAAAATTAAGGATGACCAGCGCGGGCAGTTCAATGTGAAACAAGCGACCCGTTCACCAAACATGGTATGGAGGCGAAGAACAGTTTCGGCAATATGTTTTATTCATGGCGTCGAAATAAATAGCGGTACGTTTCTTTGTCGATGCGAACTCTTATGAATAATACGCGGGCAAGATAAAAAGCAACATTCTACGGGCATGTTAATGGCCTTTGACAAAACGTTATTGACTCGATCGGATCGGCGACGTGATGCCTGTACCGTTCTTTTTGCAACTCGTTTGCCTGGCCTGCAAGGAAACCGATACCCCAGTGCGAACCGCTTTAAAACTTAACAAGACTTCTTGAGTCGTTTTAAAATGAAAGCTTATTTCATATCATACAATATTTCCTTTCTCTCTCATAATTATTTATGTTTTATATATTTTTTTAATTCTTTCTCTACAATTTTATTTCGTACCTCCACATACATCTCTGCTCGTATCTAAGGTGAACTGGTAGAGAAAGCCATTTGGCATTAAGTCCAACATACGTACAAAATTGTTCATTAAATCTTTAAGCAAATGAACAAATATTTATATTGTTGATCTGCTTAAAATGTCAATATTAAAAAAAAAGAAGTATATAACAACAAAATAAAAGGAATATAAGCAATATCCCAAGGACGTGTCTAATTTAATGGCCCATAACCGCAACAATAGGTATTTACATTAAAATGATTATAAAAAGACATAAATATGTAACTTCTTATTTAACTTGAAAATGTGCCATTTACTAAACATCCAACTTAAAAACATTATTATTAAATGAAGCTTATGAAAACGTAAAACGGCTAGTGAAGGTGATAAAGAAAGTTAAGTTTTATTTCCCGAATGACCGGACCCTTCAGGCACGACTAGACTTTCACTCAGCGTGTCACTGTTTAAATTACACCGGTATTTCTTTTGTTCCCACATCCCGCACTGTCACGCTGGATGTGGATAACAAGACACTTTTAGGTCCCCGCAATTGATTTTAATTCACAGGCAAAGGTGATTTCAAGCGATTGTATTGATTACTTTATTTAGTATTTAATGATTTTTGAACTTTAACAAATCTTTTTTTGTGCATTAAAACGTTCCAAGCCATGATGTCTCGGTAAAATAATACTCTATATTTAGGTATTTAACACTTTCTTTTTTAATCTGGGGTTTCTTCAAGAAATGCTCAATTTACCAAATCCACTCGGTGGCCGCCCGCAGTACATTATGAGGAACTACAAAATCTGCTATAGACCGGTGCCACTCTGAAACTTTTACCAATTAAAAATATGAATTAACGGCTATGAAAGTTATCAAATAGGAATTAGCGAATTATTTCCTTCTCAGAAAGAATAAATACTTATATGGATACGCGAAGATTCTTTTAATTGAATTTCTGTTAAAATTGTTTGGATTTCATTAAAAAGATTCGAAAGTCTAACAATTCCATCAAGTCTGATGTTATTTAGAACGTTCTTATTATTAATTTTCTCCTGTCATGTCTTGATATAAATTTTTTACAACAAACAACAACAAACATATATATTACAAATAAAAAACAAAATATTTATTACTAATAATTTATTTGTAGAATATGATAATTATTATATGAATTTAGTTATCGAGGAAATGCTACCATTCTGTTATTTTATGAGATTTTAGTTTTTTGCAAAAATGTAACGTAACGGTATGTTTTAACTTTTTTCCGTTTTATCATATACAATAGTTTTATACTATGTAATATATTATATCATTCAGTTTATTTTATTTTTTAGCGATGGAGATAAAATTCGCTTTAATTCGTCGAAAGGAAAAGTGTAATTTTGAAATAATGGTTGCCGCTGTTTGCTAACTGGGTCTTCTCATGAGAGCCCACATTCTTATAACCAGCGTTAGCATCATTTGACCATTCAATAATGAATGTAGTGTAGGCCTAATTTAATAAAATATACATCGAATTTAAATAGTACATAATATGTTACTCAATTGTTGACCATGTCCGTGATAATTTAAAAGAAGATCGCACTGTTACTATATAAACATTTAAGGAACAAAGGAAATGTGCAATTACATTTCGAACCTACTTTCTTTACAAAAATGTCAAACTTTAAACGATTTTACACTAATTTAAGTGGAATAAGCATTGCCGGAACGTAAATGTTGGCATTTAACGCCAACGCGCAGAACATATTTGGTGGTGTTCCGCGCTGCGTCGCCGTAGAGAAATTCATACATTGTTCGCATAAACGATACAGTGGTTTGCATACAATCACGTAGAAAGCTCACCCTTTGATATTTTAATCGAGAGAATAGCGATTTATCCGAACATAAAATCGATGTCTCTATCGAGTTTGTTACGAACGCGACTACAACAATTACAAGTATGGGCATTAAGCCTATTTGTCGGACACACTGTAATTTATATACTAACACTGAATAGAAACAAGTATGAGTATGCTTAATACAATTTATATGATCTAAAATGTTCATTCGAAAAGAAACGTTATTGTAATGACGTTAAGTTATCAAATCTGATTATCAAATATGTCTATCGTAGAAGATAAGGACTACCGTGTGATTGCATCCGTTATTTTGAACATAGTTCTACCAGGGCAGTTTTAAGGCACCATTCTACTATATCGTGTGTTGCCCGGAGTTGTTGCTTGATGAGCATACAATTAAGTCATTACTATTTTGCTACTATAATGAGACACATTTAACCAGATGTTTCATGAAAAACTATGTTGCGTACTTACACTGAATTTTTGATTCTATATATTAATTTTTTTTAAGTTCTAATAATAGAATGCCGTATTCGGTATCGTTTAGAGTGAAACAAAAAAAAAATTGTTTCTTTTGATAACATTAAATCCTGTATTCATTTGTTGCCCAATGTACATCGAAATTCAAAGAATGAAAGTGACAAAATCATAGAGAGCACTAGGTGCGGTGCATTGTTTAGCAACTTGTCCCCTTGCCGCCGCGCCC
>DWQX01001750.1:0-25669 GCA_018245475.1 Pharmacophagus antenor | reverse complement strand
CCAAAGAACTTTTTTAAAGTCTTCTTCAGTCCAATATCGATGAGTAAGAGCCCACTGCAGACGTTTCTTTTTGTTTTTTCGGTCGTAACAGTGGTTTACGAACAGCTACGCGACCAAACAAATTGGCATCTCGAAGTCTTCTCTTTACTGTACGCCTGTTTAAATATACTTCACGTAACTCAAGTTAAAGAAACTTTTCCATTAACTGATAAGAAAAAAACGTCTCAAGTATATGGACGCAAAACAAACGGTCCAAAATGTTTGTAATGATTATTTTATATATTACAATGTTTTAGAGCGTATTACTCGAAGGATTGCTGGCCGTTTGAGCGGCGAGAGGATCCTCGAGTAGTGGTCGCTAACGTGCACGCGGTGCCTCAAATTGATACTGATTTGACAGCCTTTGAGAGTTCTGTACCCGGCGTCTATCGGCTGACAATTACGACCACTTTAATGGTTTTCATTGGCTGGTAATCAAGTATTACTATTTAAGGTATTACTATTTTTTATTAATAATTCATAGCTCTTGTATAAGTAATATAATTTAATATAAAAATTATTTTGTGGAAATCAATTGATGTAAAATTAATAATGTATAACTTTTGCTATGAAAAATACGCAAAAGTGAAAAAGTCTTTAAGGTCGAAATTACAAATGATGTTGCTTTTGAATTGTGTAATGTTATTCCCGTCTATAATTTTACCAATCTGTAACATAACTAACATAACATAATAACCTAAAATAACTAACATAAAATAACATAGGGCGATATAATTATAGTTGTTGAAATAGCATTGGATGTAATAAAATAAATGGATGTGTTAAATATACGTAATAATAATATTTTGAAACCAAATCAAGGAATTAATAGACGAATAATTGTTTGTTCACGCTTCGCGTCACTAAATTTGTTACTTAATATTAATTACAATACTTAATATTATTCTCGAATATGTGTTGCCATTAATCTATACACATAAATTTCAAAGTGATTTTATTGACGTCTATGGTGCGGAACCTTTCGCGATGTGATCCAACTGGCACTTGACCATTTATTTTACACCTAACCGTAAAATGTTCCGTCGATAAGTATTTGTAAGATAATAAAAATGCAAATAATTTTTAAATGTCGTAAACATTTCAAAAATAGATACGGAAATTTCATGTTTAACTTGGTTTAATAGAGAAAAACGTTTCTTGGTTGACGTGGAAATGTATAATTATATTCGTAAAACCCAGAGGCGGGGGCCGAGCTTTATAAGGAAAAGGAAGTATGAATGAAATAAAATAAAAATGAATGTCGCGAATAACCGCATACAGTTACAACGTTATATTTATTAAAGTAAGTAAAATGTAACTATGTTTTTAAAATCGCGTTCTAAGCATAGCAAACGTCTCGCTTTATAACTTTGGAAGAAATAAATGAAATGCCCGTTATTTGAAAATTAGTTCTATTTATTGTTGATACGGATGATATTATGAATAATTTTGAATTCCTTAACCAGTTAACTATGCCGTTATCATTTACAAGTTTTTATCTTAATTATATAAATTAAAAAAAAAGACTTTGGAACACGGGACTCCATGGGTCAATTGCTACGTGTGGCAATGGTTTACCCGCTTGCCATGTTACGCGGAGGTTTCATTCTGGAGCCATAGGAGTAGTGGAGTCGGGATGGTGGTGGTATTCGTGCATGCCTGACTAAGTACTATTCTTAAAGTTTGCCGCCTTTACAACTTTGCTGTATTCCGACAGTCATACATGAGAGAACCAGAAGTATTCTGGCCGAAAATGCCTCGCCATAAATGGCGTCATTGTTACTTAAAATTAGGTGAAATGGAGGACAGTTGTTAGCCTTTAACCAATAAAAAAATACTGTAGTGATATGAGTGTTTTCGAATACGCCCGGATAGATACCACCATTACTGTCAATCTGTGGCTATGGTAAGATCGTTATGCTCCAACTGTCATAGATAAGAAAGTCAGCCTTCTAGTCGAGCACGATTCACGATCTATGATCTAATTAACACTTATTATCCGGTGAAATCGAGGTCTAGTGTTAGCCGATAACCGATGAAAGTAATTGTCGCTCAATTTTGATATAATTTCACTAAACAATAACATCTATTAGATTGTAAAATCGCATTGTTAACATATTACAAAATACTATTTAATATAGCGTACAATTAAATTTAAACATAAATACGTTTGTTAAATTTCATTGTCTTAAAATTTTATTGTAAATAACCCTATTCTCCATTTACCTTTACTGTAACCTTTTCATATTTCATTCAATTAACAAAATAAGCATTTTCTTCTCAAGTTAAACAGACCGAGACAAGAAAAGCATTTTTATTTTGAAACAATAAACGTTTTTGTTATTGGAGCAAGCACTCAGGGTAATTGTCCTGAATACGCTTTGCATAAATCAACGGGGTTTTTAACCGAAATTGCGTTAAAAGTAACATAAGTTATATGAGAGTCGTACTATTATTGTGTTCTAGAATTAATGTTATTCAAATATTAACATATTTTTGTGTTTTATTTTAACAGAATGATAAAACGGAGTTCAGGGGGATGAGAAGTTTTACACTTGTCTATAACAATGATAGTTCAAATGGCAATGTGTACACAGCACCGTTTTGAATTTATCACTATGGGGATGATAAGTTCGCACGTTTCCAAACCCAGCATTTTCACTATATCATTTTTCAAGTTGAAACACAATGATCTCAAAAGACGTAACGGTGGTCTACAAAAGATCAAAAAACATCAGTCTTCACGAGTTATTTTAAACATCATCATCAACGAATAAAAAAAAGAGATTTTCACTGATACCAACAATGGACCCTCACTCAAGGAGGGTGAAAAATACTATTAGGTGTGATCTGAAACAACTAAAAGTCGCTTTTGATATTCTCTGAAAATTCAACTCTACGTGCAACTATTTTCGTGTCCGCTATGAGCTGACGCGCTAAAAGCCTAATATTAAATTAAAATCGTCCGCAACTAGCTCTTGTATAGTGTTACTGCCGGTAATTGAATTGCAGCAAAATTCCCTTGAATTGTTGCCTATAAACTGTATATTACAAATTGAAAATAGCTGTTTTACTATTTGGAACAGATGTATTAACTATTCTGATTTGATCAACTTTTTTTTATTATCATGATTTACGTTAAGTTTTTTATTTAAGACGTCCATCGACACCATGATCACCATAAACAGTGGCACTGACGCCAACTCACTAATGCATACATTTTAATTGGATGAATTTAAAACTAACGAATTCGATTAAGATGTGAGACCTAAACATAATGTCTATTAATTTGAGTGACGTTTTGCGAAAAAATCACAAATTCTGACATTCAACTATTATTAAATAATTTGTTACTAAGTTAAAGAACTTATTTGTTCCAGTATACGTTAATTTTTAAGATCTTTTTTGCCAATAAATTTGTGTAACATATTATTCAAGTTCAACTTAAAATACAAAATATACTTTATAACGATGGTCTCAAATACGTGGACTCTTCTAAATCTCAGGGAAGGAACTCAGTTGTATTTCTTAGAACGTTATTATAGAAGCACACTTTTTATTTTAATACTTAGTATTTTATACGCAATGACGCACAATTTTCAAAATGTCTGTGCTTCCTTTCTCAAGCAGCCTATGCAATGAGAAGAAAAAAAAAATCAAAGCGCAGAACTGGTTGCAGTCTAGACGTCTCTGTGTGGGGAACAAATGCGGTTTTACACGGGATGCGGTACAATGACACTGTCATCTGTTTCCTATTGAGAAGTCGTCGCTTTTACGCAATACTGTAAATACTATAAATGCTTGTAACAACAAAGCATTTGCTGTATTCTTTACTCGAACATAAGTTTATATCTGAATATGGAAAGTACGTTACAATTTATTCACGATCTTTCTAGCAATGTTAATCCATAGATTTTTACATGTTAGAAAAAGCTAGTCGTTAGGCAATCATTGAATAATAAACAAAAGCGCTTTTTATTAAATCTCCGCTTTGCTAAAATCTTTGACGTTTCTCTTTATATAAAAAAATATTAAATTATGTAATAAATTTATCAGTTTAAGTTGGTGAATTTGATTTAAAAAATATTATATTTTTCTCTTATCACCATAGAAATGAACAAATATGCATACCGACTTGAAACTTATTTCTGTTACTACTTGTATTTTAAAAATAAATAAAAATGTATTTGGGGGGTTCTGTTTCATTGAATAGTGTTTAGCAATATCTAAATATCAATATCTAAATATCTTAATAGTAACAAAACTTTTAAATCTCCTACAACTAGGAGAATTAGTAGTAGATATAGATGCTTTAAGAATGAAAGTCTCTCCTACAAGTTTATTCTGACACCGTTAGTAAAAAAAATAATATATTAGTTTTAAACGTTACTTCAATGTGAGTTGAACATTACGATAAAATTAGACTTAGCTTATTTCTTAACTAGGAGTTTTAATGTAATTCATATTACCTCAACATTGTACGGTACGTAGACAACACCAATTTACTGGTCCCTTGGTGTAATTGTAGTAACTCTGCCTCTTACACCAGCGGGTTCGATTTCTGCTCAGGACAAATATTTATGTGATGAACATTTGTGTTTGTTCTGCGTCTGCTCAATGTCAATCTGCCGCCATAACGGCACTGTTATGTTATAGCAGTCAGAGCCACTTATATTCTGGGCGAACACGCTTGACCGTCTACGGAGTGATTATTACTTCACATCAGGTGAACTTGAGGCCACGTGTTAATCCATAACAAATAAAAAATCTAGTTCTGGTTTAATAATAACAGAGGTCTCCGTTCACTTTCCTGACTTGAGGTCAAGTGTTAGGCTACAAACGGTAAAAGAAAAACAAAGTTTTCGTTCACATACCACGTTCGGGAACGGCCGCGGTGTGCAGTGTACCAAATCGATCAATAGCCATTAGATCTTCCGGTTATCAGGGCACGGCTTTCATGCAAATTGCACTCCATTTCGTTAATAATGCTCCCGACTAACGTTAACATATTGCGACACGCGTGCACGTTGTTGTATCAAATAACCGGATTAAACCAGTACACAATTGTTGTTACCCGTATACGCAATTGTGCACGCACCTGTGTTATTTTGCATCGTATTCATTCGGTCAACATCTATCCGTATAACTTATTGGATGGCTATTTTAGCGTAATGATATCACATGAGTTTCAATAAAACATAAAAAAATTGCTAATTTCCACTCCTTTTAATCGCAAACATTACGAATAAAATACTGCACCCTTTATCATAATTAAAGTAAGTCGTCTTAGTATTGATATAACATCTTTTAATGTAACGTGATATTATCATTACCTTCATATCATTAATATTTATATATATTTATCTTAAAAATTTACAAATATACGATTACATTAATTTAAAGATAAATTCATAAACATGTAACATTTCAGAAATATTGAGATAAAAATACAATTCTCCGCGTGTCAAATTATGCGCTTTACTGTAATTACAATAACGAGGGGCAGAATACAAACTCATCGAATTTTGCCGCTGCGAGCTCCATCTTCAGATGTTAGTACGTGTTATACTCACGTGATTACTAAGCATTTTACGTAGCGGGAATCCATTGCACGAAGTCGTTTTAAGAACTACGAAGATTTTTTTTATAGTTAAAAACTGATAACTGAGATTAAATGAATTAACACAAATGTGAAATTGTTGATAATAATTATCTTACATACTTTTTACAAATAGCTTTATGATTGCCTCCGAAGCTCAGTGGTTTACCGCTTGCTTTGTAAAGCGGATGTTCCGCGTTTGATTCCCAGGTCAAAATCAGTCAACATGAAAGCATTACTTTGTTCCGGCAGTCAGACATATGAGAGCCAGAGGTATTTTGAGCGAACACGTTTTATTATGTGCAGCCTTATTGTCTATTAATAGCAGGTGAAAACTTGACAGAGTATTTGGTATTAATTCACTTCTGTAAAATAATGTCGGTACATAATTAATGTATTAGATCTGGGCCCACAACTTCAGTACGAGCTAAAAAATTAACTTTCTTCTACGTATTTTCGCTAACGGGCCTGTACAAACTTCAGTAGCTAAGTTGTAACGACTTACCTTATAAACTAATTAAGTATGTTAAGTAGCAAATATAGTATCGCCGTAAAGCAATCTGATATATATATTTTTTAATTTCTTTGTTTTCATTAACTGCAATCCTCAAATTCTTTCCTCGCTCCTCCTCCTAGTTCTCCTCAAAGTTTTACATACATATATATTCATACATAAGGTAATAATACTTAGCACACATTTAAATTTTGGTTCATTAGCTGAAGCATATCTATATATATTTTTTTTACAGTCTGTCTATTAAAATCTACTAATTGACTGCCTCCGTGGTGCAGTAACTTGCGCACTTGCCTTGTATACCGAAGGTCCGCAGTTCGATTTCCTGGCTACAGGAGTAGTGAAGTCTATATGGTGGTAGGGTCTTTTCGAACCCGTCTAGATAGATACAGCCTTCAACGTAAATCTGCGGCTATGACGGCGTTGCTGTGTTCTGGCATTCATATATATGAGAGCCAGATGTATTATGGGCTAACACGGTTCACCATCTAAGGCCTCATTGTCGCTAAACAGCAGGTGAAAATGAGGCCACGTGTTGTCTCATAACCTATAAAAGAAAACTCTAAGGCAGGTTTTATAACGACAGTAGTGTCCGTTCACCTTCCTGACCTATCTTAACAACAGCATTAGCTACGAAGCGGTTTGTAACTCTTGACGTGTGAAATTTGTATGCAGCACTGGTTTGTAATATTCGCGGCATTGGCTTCGCACCGTGTGCTGTACGGGATTTCTAAAGATATATCGTTTTTACGAAGACGGCGAGAACGTTACGTGCTAAAATTTTCAGTAAGTTTTGATGATATTTCTACAAGGATATTTTAGTTATGTTGATTAGAAATATGTGCAAGTCGAGTTGAATGGAGTCAATTGATTTTTTTTTTTATGTCAAATTGTGTTCAGCGTTCTCAAATTTTTTCATATTAGACATCTTTATATTACCTCCGTACCGCAGTGATCTATCAATTGTTTTGTAATATGGGCGTCCGGAATTGGTTACGTGGCCATTTGACTGTAGTGAGATTTGATGAACGATTTTTTTCAAACCCGCCTGTTGCTCTAACTGGCTCGCCCTTAACGGCAATTTGCCGCCATAACAGCATTGCCATGTTCCGGCAGTCATACACGTGAGAGCCGGAAGTATTCGGGGCGAGCACGGTTCACTATCTACGGCCTCATTGCCATTTAATATCGGTAGAAATTGAGGTCAAGCGTTAGCCAATTGCCGTTAAAAAAGTAACAAATGCAATGCCGCACAATATTTTGTTTAGTATAAATTAAATATTATTTTAAGATTCTGTGTCAGATATTACAGGATAATTTCATATCACGCGTACTAAAACCGTTAATACTTCATAGTTTTATATATGAAAATTCTGTACATACAGACAAACAAATGTAAATAATTTACCATTCTTGTCATTAATCTCGACGCTCCGCCTTCTGCCTCGAACGAAAGCGCGCATCTATTTAACTAAGAGGAATTCAATTTTACTTACACTAACGTCGTGTGGAAATTATTTAGGTACGCGCATTCTACAATTTAGAATCAAGAAATTTATGTGTTGTCTTCGTTGAATAGCTACTGCTATATTAAAATTGTATTTAATGTTATTGCAAGTTTATTTATGACAATGAACAAATGGCTCACTATTCCATGAGTTTAGTTAACACATTCCGTGCCCCGTGGGGCGTGTACGACCTATATTGAAGTATCTTTTGAAAAAGTTTTGACTGCATATTTTCTTATATAATTACTTTAATCTCAAAACAATTATATACAACTTTAATCCGCATCAAGAATAAGTAAAATTGCTAATAACTGTATAAATTATTAAAAAATTGTCTGAATGTATCATCTTCACAAGTACGAAAGGAAAAATTCTAAAAACGCTTTGGCACGGAACTCGTTAATGCTAGTAATAGAATACGAGTCATTAGTACGGACCTGTCACTGACGCGTTCGTACTCATGAACAGATTGAAACATATATTATATATAACTAATAATGAAGTTAATACAGTACATTAAAAATAAATAAACAATAACATTGATAAATATGTCAGAAATAAATAAAGAAATATAATATTACATGATGTAACCGAAGAAGAAGCATTAATAATTACTTTGCGGAAATCGCGCGGGAAACAATAGCCACCAGTTGTTGCGTTAATTCAACATATTACGAGTTCTCCACAAGTTCAGCGAAGTTTGGTCGTTTTCACTAACATATATTTAATTAATTGTTTTGGATATTTTGTATTATTTTACTAGTGTTATTAAGGATAATTGATTGATCAGGAAATTATTTTTTTGTAACGACAGTATAATTTATTATATACTTATTTTTAATAAATTTGTGTTAAATCTTTTAGTATATACAATTGTAACCTAAGAGATCTGTAGATGAACACTACGACTAATAAAATGCATTGTGAGAAGTTTTTAAGCCTTAGTCAGTGAGTCCTCTATAACATGTATGAAGATTAATAAGCATATTTTTGCTTTATATCGTAACTATGAAAGCTCTTTTCGACAATTTTCACTACGTTGTTTTATTAATGATAATATTTTATAATAAATGTTATTATTTTAACCATGATTTAAAAAAAATATTTTATAACTCCGTATTTTAGTAGTAAATACAAAGTATGTGTAAACTTATGTCACTTCAATCTTCTGGGTCTTTCACGCAGCGAGTGTTCTCTGAGACACGCTTATTTCAAAACTGAAGATTACTGAGGGAGAACCGCGACGTGCAAAGAACTGGCATTAGACAGGTCGTCGACCCCGTGTATAAAGAGCGTAGTGAACTGTTATGGTAAAGTTCTAGGTTTGCACGTTTTTGTACGTTTTAATTAAATATGTCCGTGAAATTAATTGTTTCAATGATGAATAATGTTGAACAAACTTCATCTCGCACATTTATTTAGTAGCGCTTTCCGCCGCTCAAGATATTGCAAATATACATTTCGCGGTCTCAAAGTTAACTCTGAAAGCGAGTAATTAATTAATTATTTAGCGAAATGTCAATGATATTGCTAATAATTTCTTATATATATATCATAATTCAAAGTCAAGATAAAAATTAAAGGTTTTAAGGCGTTATCATATGATATGAAAAAATAATTTGTAGAGTGATCAAATCCAAATATTTTATATTTGCTGCAAGTAAATTTGTACCATTGTTTTACATTTTGTTATGGCAAGTAACTTACTTAATTTATTGCTTAAGTTTTCCGCGGTGTCACAGTGCTATTACATTTTTTATAGTCATAGTAAGCAAAGGAGCGATCGGTTGACGTGATGGAAAGTGATCAACGTCACCTCTAGACTGCCCTAACATTCGGAGGCGGCGCCGCGTCGCCGAACTTTAAGATGGGAGTAGGCCTTTTTCTGTTTATTACATAACGTCAAGAAACCTCCTTCACCAGAAATATTGAAGCAAATGGAATAGAAATGTATGTAAGTGACAAACGTAAGACCCGTAAAGACCCGTGGTAAAGTGAGTTCAAGTTAATGAGAATAGTCATCGATTCAGAAAAACAAAATTAATATAAAACTTTGTGCCCAATGATTTTTTTGTTAAGACTATGTTGATGCTACGTTAACTCATGACATTTTTATTAGTGTCTTACAGATGCATAAATTGCCTATAATATAATAGAGAGTAACATTCGAAAAGCTTATGTTTGATATCTAGAATAATAATTTCTCTCCCACCATTCAAAATGTCGCGTGATATACTGTGGTGCATGAGATGCGCCGCCCGAGTGCAAATGGTTAAATCTATGTTTTGATTTTCCAAAGAAGCTTAAGATTAAATAAACGAAAATGTCATCATGTATAAATATATATATATATATATAGTAGATAAAGACGCGTGGTGGCACTGACTACAAACAGCGCAATACATGGAGTAGATTTGTCTACGGTATGAATGGGGCCCAATTTTATTTATCCGTTATTCGTCGTCAAGTCACAAAACTAAAAAGAACATGAAAACATTTTGTTACGATTTGTTTAGGAGATTTCGTGATCAGTGTGGATATTCGATGAAATTTGCCGAAACATCGTTCTGCCCGAGAACAAAGAGCTATTTATCGGTATCGAGTTTGTGCAAGTGAATCGATTCTGCGGATTAGGACGTGATATGTCAGGTTTTACTTTTAATTACCCGACACCCATCTGCTACTATAGACGTTGAAATTTTTTATTTAAAATTAAGATTAATTTCCGTTCAGTATGAATGCCTACTTTCGAGTTTTTCCACTCGGAAAATAAAAAGGTTCTATGTAATTGCATCGTCTTTTCCCCCTTTAGATACTAAAAGACCCTTAGTTACACATTACAACGAAACTCTAAATTTTATATTTTTTTGCGGATCCAGCAGGTTAGGGTGCTGATGTATAGATTAGTCAGTGAATAAGTCAGGAGTTTTAATTTATAATTATTTGCTATTGCACTATGTAATTAATACAACACGTCAATTATATTATATAGTTAATATAGGCCTGTGTCTCGTTAATAGTAATTTTTTTTTAAATAAAATTGTTTACGGCGTTCAAAATGAATTTACGTAATCACGGAGCTTCGCTGTTGTAATTATAGAACGGGAGCGAAAGGTCAATACAAGAAAGCAATTAAAACGATCCCGGAAATCTTGACAACGTTCAAACACAAACAATCACTTCGCTAGTATTGTTCCGTTCGTTTTCATGCGATGATTGTTTATTACCGCTGAATGGTTGCAAGCCTAAACAGCCCTACTGTAAGCGAGATTTAGTGGATCAGAGCGTTCGGAGTTCGAATGTGAATGATTTGATTAAATAAATTTAAGAATATTAGCATTTCGAATTATAATAACTTAGTGATAAAATACATTAACGAAAATAAACTATCTAGTAAGTGTTTTGATAAAACAAAATTATTTAAGTTTTTATCGGCTATGGGCTAACAGTTGATCTAAGTCATAAATAATGTTAAGTGATAATGAGGCAGACAAGTGTGCACGCTCAGAATTCTCTGGCCTCATATGTAGAACAGAGCATTGCCGTAATGGTGGCATATTGTTTATGACTGCGGTACTTAACAAGCAGTTTCAAAAAAAATCTTTCATTTAAACTGCATTATCTATGTGGTTCTGAAATCGAATTGGAGACCTCCTTGTTAGAACGCAAGCATTCAACCACTGCGCTACAGTAGCACTAAACGTTGTCATTTTGAAAACTTTGACATTCATATGTTGTAAGTTAAGAATATAGTTTTACCAGCTAAATATATCACGTTTGCTTGCAATAAGATTACATTTTGCATAAATTTATATTCATCTGACCTAAAATTTTGCTTTTCTGGGGCAATACCTTACAAAGTTAAGCGATTGGTTCTTTGTCCATAAAAAAAGGAACGTTAAAAAAGTGAAAAGATTGTCTATGGCTGTTTAGCACCAAAAAGCTGAAGCGATTTTAATGTAGATTCTTTTGTATTGAACGTAACTTGATCGTTAGTGTTCTTGGCTGAAATTGAGTAATCTGTTCGGTACGTTTGAAGTTTCTCAAACATTTTATACTTTTATCTTTTAAATAATTTGATACTTTTACTTAATGCTCAATGATTTAGACGTGTAATCTTCATATCGTGTTTATATAGTTCAGCTCTGGCAAACGTATGGAGTTTTAGACTGAATGGAACCTGAGAACCATTTACTTAGAAGACATTACATCTCTGTCCCCGGGGAGAACACTGCATCTGTGACTTCACTTATCGAGCATCTAGACTTGCATGAGTATATCACTTAGTATAGTATCTAAATATATGTACGCCAGAAGGTTTGAAAGTTGTTACTATCAAGAATAGCTTCACTATTCTGGTAAGAGATATTATATTTACAAAAGTCATCTTCAGCTATATACGGCATTAAAATAATAATGACTATTGCAAAGTCATAGTTTGTGTAATAGGTATTTGTTTTATGTTTCAGTTATTAATGAATTACGCTTTACTTTACATATTTTTTTTACTTAAATTAATTTTGGGACTTTTAATTGTACAATTCTGCCAGTCCCATCATACCCTAATATATTTAAATTATTATTAAAAAATATTTACAATCATCTTAAAGTATAGTTTGGCCTATAAATATATACAGAGACCTCTCCAAGCACGGAGAAGATAAAACTCTGTGAATAGGGCTAATATTTAATCTATTAATTTGTTAAGATTATATAATTAATTTTCTTATTTCTTTCGTTCCGGACACATTCTAGCAAAATATGATGTAGATAATCATTATTATTACATTTACACTACATATGTAGCATTAATCTTACTATTACGATCAAATTTAAAATTTAAATGAATCATAGTCGAATATCGACCACTGGGCAACTTTATTTTACTAAAATGTATAACTTAGAAATGTTATTAAATATAATAGAACGGAACAAAGGGCCATATCGCTTTTGTAATTATCATTTAAACTTTATGTGTGCCAGCCAATGTTAGCGAAGTCAGATATAGAAATCCAATTTGAATTTCGAATTTATTGCTTTTTCACTAGCATAACTTGTAATGAAGTTGCTTCAAAAGCTAAATCGAAAGCGGGGAATTGATGTGAATTGATCGCTTTTATATGTAACAAAGATATCTCTTAAATTAACAAGATCAGGAAACAATTAAAAAGTCGGTGTTAAAACTTTTCTTTATTGCATATTTTTCTTATTCTCGTTTATTTTGTTTCTTAATAAAACGAAGCTATAATAAGTTGCATACTTTTTTAAATTTGATCGCCTATCTTAATTAACCTTTTTTGTTAAGTTGAATTTATTGTACGTTTTACGTTTAACTTTCAAGTCGAACCTTGTCTCTCATGAAGTACTTTGAAGTTTGTTCATTATGTTCTTGATTAAAAGTGACTAAATTTAAACAGAACTGCTGGTATGGTTTCAGTGAAGATTAAGACGATATTTCGGGGTCTGATTTGTAACGAGAAATTGTGTAATTTGTAAGTTAAAGTTAATGGAAATTATTGATAATGATAGAGTACTAGTGCTTTATTAACAGGTTAGAATAATACAGATAAGGTAAAATAACACTTTTAGAAATTAAAAAAATCGAAGTACTCTGTACAAATGTAGGCTTTATAAAATGAGGAGCCAATGGTACTCGTGGGTAAAGGACACTAGGGTCTTTAGATGTCTACGTTTTACCTACGAGAAAGAGTGCTAGGTAGGCCTCGAAAAAGAAAAATTCAACCAATTTCCTCTGAACATATTCCCAAAACACCGTATTTCAATTATAACAAATGAAATTTCATCAGAGCCTCCTAAATGTTCCAGAAATAATTTTGCACAAAACGGAAAGTTTGTTTGGGAATTTGTTTTTCTCTAAAATATTGCCTTCGATAACTCTTAAAGACGGTAACAAATGTTGTATGCTTTCTTAACTTGTTTGTTCCTCTGTACGACGCGGAGCTCAGTGTTAGACGAAACAATAATGTTTCGTTCAAGAACATAAAAAATAGATTTTTTTTTTGCAAGTAACTTTAGGCATTATTAAGGTTTCGTTTAAAGGTAAAGGCAACTTACCCCTAATATAGAGTAAATTTCTCAACACAAATAATACAATAGGATGCACAAAAACCAAATTTGCTGTTTTTGTATTCTTGTGATTCTACAAGTCTTACTTTATAATAGTAATGCTGGTTTTGTGATTTGGATGAGTAAAAATTATTTGTGCTAATTAGTCATTTGATTCAATGAGTTTTTTGCCGTTTGAATATTATAACCTGGAAATCGGCAAGTGATAACGTTATATTTTTACTTTATTTATATATACAAATCGGTTATGGGCTCACAGTAAGCGACCTGGATTTCACTTGATATTAAGAAACAATAATGCTGTAAATAGTAACGCGTGTTCACCCTAAATTAAACGGCAATGCTCTTATGGCGTCAGATTAATATTATAGTTGGTAGTTAACCAGACAGGTTTCTAAAAACCTATTACCGTACAGACTGTGCTACTCATGTGACACGGGAATAGAATCCAAGATCTCTGCATTACAAAACAAACGATAAACTACTGTGTCACCGAGGGACTCAGAGTTAATATCTGAGATCTAGTTTTTTTTAATGGACAGTGTTTAATTACATAATAAATAAATTAAATTAATGATCATTTATTATTACTCCTTCTTTATATCTACTTAATATAATTATTTAAAAATACTAAGGTAATTCAATAATTATAAATAATTAATTTAATGTAAAACAAAATCCGTGAATCAACAAGGGCCGACCGTGCAATTATAATACACAAGACGTAGACATGTCATGACAAGTTGTGTTATTGTTCCGTATTACAAATGGCTGCACATCGTGAACGAATGTGAAGGAAAATTGAAGTTTTCATTTCTGGCTCGTGATTAAACAAAATATGCTTCCGCAACTTTAGAAGAGTCGCTTCTGTCTAGCGTCCAATTAGAAGTTTGAATTGGTTGCAATATGAACACGATTCATAATTTGATTGTGTAATAAATAAGACAGTTTACTAACTCTCCCGTGAAGTGCGAATGACAGTCTTATCGGTTGTCTTTAAGTATGCAGCATGCAAAACAACATGTATATATTAATATATACGTATATTTTTTGGGTGCGTAAAGGATAACGGATCGGTGTAGAGTTTTTAGTTTGTGATGTCAATTGTGGCCCAATTTATCACAACTTTTTAGGTTTAAAGTTTAAGAAGTATTATTTATTTCTCTTAAGATTACAAATCACTTGTGAGGAACAAAAATAAAACATTTTAAATATAACAACGGACATTTTACCTTCATTGTTAAGGAGCAATTTAAATAATATTTCTTTGGTTGTTGTAAAATATAATTTACTAAAAATTATAAATTTTACGCTGGTCATTGTTTGGGTGTCGGCTGCAAACTGATTTCTTTTTCGTCCCGCACCTGTGCGCTGGCTTCGCCTTAGTGTTGCAACCTTCTGGTATCGGCATTAACGATTACCTATTATCGATCGAGTTTAACAACAATTTTTTTTAATGTTTTAATGTAACACCTTTACCATTTCCGGTTACGATTAAGATACAAATAAATATTATTTTTAGTGTAAATTCTTACGCATAAAATTTCTATGAATAATTACTTTACAATCGTGGATTTAAAGGCATGGACGATTTTTTTAATTTTCAGTCAATAAATATTACATGGAATTTATTAATTTTCTTTCGCAATTATGTGACGATATGAGCGTTTATTCTGCAGCAGCTACTCGCCTAGCTAGCTACCATCTATACAATATAAAACTCCATAAATTTTTTCCACTATTCCATCTGTCGATATAAGAAAGCCAAAATATTCACGGTATCTTTTTATTGTTAACATCATGTGAGATTTAGGTCAAGTGTTAGCCGAAAAAATATCACATTTCATTTTCTCCGCAATTAAGCACAACTAAAAACCAACTGTAGAGTGGATCTACCAACATGAAAATCTCGCGGAGTTTCACTAACGACGTTTGACGCCAGCGAAAAATGGAATGCTCGCGAAGGTTATTAATTCAGCGTCAGCTATGCTCATTTACAGCGAGAACAATAGGTGACGACTGCAAACTGAGCGAAATGAGCAAATAGTGGCGAATTCATGTTTTGCAGTGGCTTAGCCGTTAATTTCCTACATAATGAGGCAGTGCCGCGCGGCAATTTCGTTCGGAAACAATTCTAGTGATCTATTTAACGCGTTTTTTTTCCTAATTTTGAAACGGGTAAGTAGTTTATTTAGTGGTAAAACATTGCTACAAGGAGATTTTATCTACGTTTGTGGTGTGGTGTTGTACCGTTTGCATTGTATGCAACGTCTCGGATGCGATTCGCGAGCCACAAATTTTGGTAGGGTTTTTCCGAACCCGTCTGGCCAGCTAACACCCTCAACATAAATTTGCTACAATAACAGCATTGCTGTTCCGACAGTCACTCATGTAAAGCTGGAAGTATTTTGGGCGAGTACTCTTTATTAGTACGTGATCATTGACACTTAATGTTAGGTGAAATTATAGATGTAGTTTGTAATAGATGTTTTTAAATAATTTTGTATGAGTTAATGTTGTTATAATAACTTACATAAATCATTTACAAGTAATATGAGGACTTATTCAATAAGCTTCAGCAATAATTAATGAATTCGTACATATGAACCTTAGAAACGAGTATTTCTAAAGGCGTTGATTTATGTGTGACGCTTGTTTGATAATTACACGGGAAATTAACTTGCGTCATTAAAAATATATATGTACAGTTTATTGATATTCTCAATAAACATCCGGTAAAAGCGAGCGGAAGTTGTATTTGAACAGACTAAAAATAAAAAGTATATAATATGAGTAACGATCTCTCTGTTTGGATTCATGTTTTTAAAATTTAATATTTTGGTACATTAAGTTTTACTATAAACTTGAGTTTATATAATTACATTTGAATATGTTTTATCAATATTTTGCTTCACAATAAATATATACGTTTGTAGCAACCATTTCATACAATGTATGAGTAATAAGTTTTTCATCAATAAAATACAGACAGAATAAATAATCACAACTTATAATAATTTCTTTTACATTATTCTCTTTCATGTTTCTATTGGTACTGTATAAACATTCTCTTCATTGGCTTAATCAAGTTAAGGCAATTAATTTTAACTTTGAATGTTTATAAATACAAAGAGCAAATGAAAATCCCTCCCTCAGGGAAAGCAATGTAAGATTCGATCCAAATATAGACAGTTATTAATTATTTTTACCCCAAAGTCCTACTCATTACGATTTCTTTTTCGGTCATTAAATTTTGTCTTTTTTCAGAGATATATAAAGAGACTCCAACTTAAATTATTTACGAAATGTTTTATGATTGCGTTATATTTACATATTAATAGAGTGTGAATACTTTTAACAGTCGATACGTGATCATAAATTCTTTTTTGTCATTTTGCTAGATATTGACTGATCGAAACAAACTAAATAGCGAATTTTGACTTTGGGTCTTCTGTTCTTTTAACGTCATCTTCCCATCGTGTTAGTGTAATCAAATATTCTGATTTCTTTACCCACACAAAGATTCTTGCACGTAGAAAAAGTAAAAGTAAAATATTATACTTTTTTTTTTACTCTTATATATTATATATATTAACTATTGCTATTTCTGTTTTTCAATGCGCTCGTACGACGTCGAGATGCCTCGCGCCAGGCGCCATCCTCCAAGGCGGGCTGTGTACTGGTGGTCGTCCGAAATCGCCGAACTCCGCAAGGAGTGCACGGCGGTACAACGCCAGTACACACACTATCGCAGGAGACGGCGGTTGCGGAACAAGGCATCGGAAGAGCTCGAACGCAAACTGCATAGCACTTATTTGGAAGTGTGAAGGTTGCTGCAGCTGGCGATCGCCAAAGCGAAGGACCCCGGGTGGAGGGAACTCCTCGAAGGTCTAAAGGCGGACCCGTGGGGCGCCCGTCTCACGCCGTGCGGAAGAAACTCCGCGCGCAGGCTCCTCCGCTTACGGAGACCATGCAACCTCAGTGGCTGGAGAGCATTGTGTCGAACCTGTTTTCTAGCAGGTCCGGGCATAACCCTCCAGCCATGGCAGTCCCTCGACACCGAGGGGAAGAGGTTGCCGAGAAGATCCCCTAGGTGACAGGGGGCGAGTTACAGGTCGCAGCACTGAAGCTGCGAGCCGAGAAAAACGCCCCCGGATCTGACTGCATACCAGATCGAGCCCTCTTCTTGGCACTTCCCGCGCTGGGTGATCGGGTTAGAGGCCTTTTACACCTGTGCCTGACAACGGGTAGTTTTCCGTTCTGATCGAAAGAGGGCCGCCTGGTACTTTTAAGGAAGGAGGGTCGGCCGGCAGATTCTCCGTCGGCCTTTGAGCCGAACGTGTTGCTGGACGAGGTGGGGAAGTTGTTTGAGCGCCTTTTGGCAGCCCGCATTGTCCGGCGCCTCACCACAAAGGGCCCGGATTTAGCGGATCGCCAATTCGGTTTCCGAGTGGGCAGATCGACGATTGATGCGATTTTATGCTTCAAAGCCCACCCGGAGGAAGTCTTGTTGATAGTGGTGTCTTTAGACATAGCTAACGCTTTTAACACGCTGCCGTTCAAATGCATCGTGGAGGCACTCATCGGCTTCCGAGTGCCTCCGTATCTGCGACGAATAATCGAGCCATATCTGCAAGGTTGACCCAACATATACCCTTGACGGGACGGCACATTCCACCGCAGAACATTGAATATGACTGCGCCCTGCACGGTAGCTTGCTATATGGCATAGATGTCATCTGTTACGCAGACGACACTGATCAGTGCCAAAGGTAAAGATTACCTGCAGGCTGCCGACAGGACCAAAACCGGAGTGGAGCGCCTCATAAGACGCATTGAGCGATTGGGTCTGCGGGTGGTGGTGCATAAGACCACGGGCCCCGGCAGGCACCGCCCGCGGGTTCAGCCCTCCAAATAGGAGACACAGGTGTCGGGGTCAGGTCTCAGATGAAATATCTGAGGCTCGTTTTCGACGGTCGCTGGAATTTCCGAGAGCACTTCCGCCTTCTCGCTCCGAAGCTCGTTTGGACGACGGGTGCTCTCGGAAAGCTCCTCCCCAACATTGGAGGACCCTTCGTAACTTGCCGGCGTCTCTATACCGGCGTTGTCAAATCCATGGCCCTATACGGGGCACCGGTGTGGATGGACGCTCTGACCGCCCAGAACAAGGTTCAGTTGTTTAGGCCACAACATCTCATGGCGGTTAGAGTGTTATCTGGATACCGCACGGTGTCCCATGACGCAGCGTGCCTCTTGGCGGCAACACCTCTCTGGGACTTAGATGCCGAGGTCCTAGCGGAAGTAAATACGCGGAACACGCATGCGAGAACGGAGGGCGCTGGTCCGCTCCCGGAAGAATGGGAGCGGCGGCGCAAGGACGCGCGCCAAGAACTGCTCCGTACGTGGAGTCTGGCGGAGCCCCAAGCCGGCGAATGGACCGTGGATGCTATACGTCCAATCCTTATGGAATGGGTGTACAGACGACACGGTGCACTCACTTTCAGACTAGTGCAGATCCTTTCGGGACATGGTTGTTTCGGAAGGTACCTGTGCCACCACTGCGACATCGTGGAGGACTTTCCAGCACACGCTGGAAGTTTGTCGGGCGTGGGGCGGCGAGCGCGTAACCTTAGGCGCCGTGGTCGGAGCGGACCTACGCCTTCCGACATTGGTCGAGGCCGCGGTCGGGTCGAAGAGAGCATGGGCGGCGTTTGCCCTGTTTTGCCTCGTTATGTCTCGCAAGGAAGAGGCCGAACGTGCGAGGGAGGACGACCGGCCTCGCCACCGATGCGCCGGAGGAGACTGGGACGGAGGAGGCGGGAGTACGCGCGTCTCTTCCTAGCCCACTAACCTGACGCTAGAGCAGTGGAGGGGGAACCGTCCGTCCGACAAGGGTTGAGGGTGAAGTGTCGCGTTCCGAACACTTCGACCTCCGGAGAGCGGATGGGTTAAATCAGTCCCCGCCCAACGGCGAGCTCTCGCAAGCAAACGCCAAAGGGGCCGCGGAAGAATGCATCCGCGTGCCTGTAGCCCCTCCAATTGACGTTAGTCGAACACAAAAAGTTGTTGCGTCATCCATTCTCAACCTGCCGACTCCTGCTTGGTAGGTATAACGTTATTTGGTAATTATTCAATAATTAATTGTATAAAAATTAATAAAGTATTAACTGTGTCGACTGTCTCCTTAGCCCAATGGTTTACCCGCTTGCCTTGTAACGCGGACCTTCCTGGTTCGATTCCTAGGCTACAGGAGTATTGGAGTTTGGACGATGGTAGTGTTTTTCACAGACGCCTGGCCAACTGCCATCCTCAATGTCAATCTGCCACCATAACAGCAGAACTGTGTTCCGGCAGTCATACATGAGAGAGCTAGATGTATTTTGGGCTAACACGCTTCACCGTCTATGGCCTTATTGTCACTTAACATTAGGTAAAACCAAGATTGAGTTAACCGATAAAAAAAAAACCGATAAAAAAACTTAACTATTGTTAGAAACACAACTATTAGAAGTTGTTTTGTTTGTATGTTGTTTTTTTTTATATAAAATAAGTCGTATACTTAAGTCTAATTAAAAAAGAAAAAACTACACAAGGTGTTATTCTCGCTAGACGGTGTTATGTAATTAGGCCATTTATCCCTACATAGATTCAGTCAGAAGTCGAGTAACTCATAAGATGTAATTCGATATTAGCTTTCCCACGAATGAGCGGAAGGTCTGATCAATATTTAGTTACGCTCTCATTTGCCGGTAAAAAAGATCACGTTACCTTATAATGGTTTTCTATATTATTCTCGTTAAAGAGACTATTAGTGGTGCTGATCAGATGTACACTGCTTACGTTTAAAATATAACATATTTGAAATAGTAGATAATCTTCAACAATAGATTGTTTCATTGTAACTAAGAACATAATCGAAAACTTTAAAAATATATTATATACAGAACATTTCGCCCTTTAAGTATATACGGACAATTTCAAAAGTTTTGGAACATTTCTGCCCTTCTGGCGGGAGCTACATTATGAGTGAATGATCAGCTGCCTGCAGGAAAAGGACCTCACCTTTAATATTGGAGACATTGTCATTGTAGGTCGATTAAAAATATAAAAACAACATTTAGCAGTTTCTGATATTTTGAAGCTAAAATGCCATGGATATACCAAAAAGATAACATTTGCAACGCTTGTGCAAAATGAGACGCATTTGTCATGGGTTGTCTATACATATATTTTTAAGTGAACATCATATTTTTCTTATAACTACGTCCTATATATGTTGTAGAACTAGTAGCTTTTTACGCTTACATCACGGATTCCTAAAGGGATTCCATACCGATTGTGTGTGTTTGTGGATTTGTTTGTGTGCTTATCTATGAAACAGAATGCCCGACTTTGATATCAACGTATTGTTCAAACGGTGATAAATCGTTAAAAGATTCTTTACCATTTAAGATTGTAGATATTTTTAAATAATGGTCGAATTAATAATTATATAATTTGAGAATATCTCGTTAACATATATGATAGTTAAGAAATTTTAAGCATCTATTCGAAATATTAAAAGTAGTTAATAGGGAAAGCTGCGAGTCAAAAGTGAATGCAATATATATTCAAATGGCGCCGAGCTTGCTGCGCTGCGACACGCCTAGCGTTACCGAAGGCGCGCTCCCGTGCGACGGTATAACATTCCGTTTTCCTGTCACAGTTTTATTTACATACGCTTACTATTTTCACGTCTAAAGTACAATATCGTCTTCCAGTTTTTCACGTCAGCTGCTTATCTTAGAATACCTGGGTTATTTACCTAAGTACACGGTGTTTGAGGAGACATATCTAAGCGGCCGACGTGATGTATAAGAAGACTATTAAATTGTATTTTAAATAGGTTAGCAAATGTTAAATGCATGTTAGATTGTAATTACCCGTGTGACAAAACCTGAAATCATTTGCCTCCTAATTAACAATCCTAAATCGCACTGATAAAAATTAATAAAAATGAACAAATCTCTTTGATCACGTGTAGCAATAAATGATCAAATGCGAGTCTACGTCGCACTGCGAAAGGTTCTGTACTATTATTGATATGTTAAAAATTTGTTGTAGCAACATTAGAAATACTCAATTTGTGTAAAATTCAACTTTCTACTTACTAAGATTTATGTGATGGAGAGAGAGACGGACAGACGGAGGTGGCTTAGCAACAGGGTTCCGTTTTGTCACCCTTTGAGTAAGGAATCCTTCAAATTAATGCTACGATTTTTCATAGATCATTGAATAGACTTCTAACACATTTAACAATTCAATGAAGGGAAAACCAAAAAATAAAATTATAACCTATTGTAAAAACTGTAACGTTATGGGCACGTAACAAAGAGATAATGTCCTCATAAAGAACTAGATGGGACATGTTTTCACGATTGCATTCCGCTGTGAGGTAATGTAAAAAGTGTCACGTGCCAGGGGATTAAGTATAGCCTTGTGACTACGCTTCCAACTACCTACGCTGAATTAAATAAAAAGCAAATTAATAGTTCCTTTCTCGCATTTTTCTTCATTAAATATAAATTATAAAATTAGGTAAAATTCGATATGCTTAAGTTATTTATTTAAAATAAAGGTATATGATTTTAAATCTCTTGCTATACTCTTGATTATTTATTTAGAAAGTCATCTTGTACCCAAGTATGCATGAAATACACGATTTCCCTTCACAGTTATTATATCAGCAAATAAATAAAAATCATTTTATTCTTACATCTATATAATATGACTGTCATTTTATATTATGATATCTGATATAAGTATCTTTCACGAAATTGTGTAATTCGTGTATTATGCAAATCGTAGGACGGGTGTACTGAATTGGTTTCTGGAAGATTACCTTTCTTATATATTGTAATTGTAATAAAAAAAACACTAATACGTGTGCATTTGTCATCTTGAAATTTAATATTATTTTTTTAAATAAATTACACAAATGTGTTATACTACTTTCGAAATTGTTTTCACACATTACAATATTCAATAACAATCTTCAGATATTAGCATATTCAAAAATTTTAGCAGAAACAGCGAAAAATCGAATGGAATTTTTATGTTTTAATCCCTCATTTTTGCAGAAGCAGTATCAAATTCAGCACGGAAATGTTTGGAAAGTTTCTCGCAACATAATTAAAAATGTCTATACTCAGAACTCGAAACACGAAGTTTTTCTACGCAACAGTTCTATCGCGGTAATGAAACGTGTATTTTACTTATTCTTTACTCACAGCGGCAACATTATACTTGATGCACAAGATTGTTGCAGTTTGCAATACTTTATCTTATTCGGGGCAGCGTGAGTTTCGTTCGAAGCGGTGACTCGGCAAACGTAAGCTTCTTTATGACATGACGTAGCGAAAACTGGATACAGTACGTATTAAGGTTCTATGCTAAGACGTGATTCAAATAATTAAATTTGTCTTTTTATAACACAGTGAATTATTTTAAATTTTTTAATAATTTATCACTGGTAAAAATTTCATGCAGATTTATTTTACAAATTGAATTACAAAAGTCCGTGAATGAACCGTGGTATGAGGCGTCCATTGCATCTGATTTGAGAATTTATTTGGCTCTTTGCTTTGTGTTATTGATGACTAAATAAACATTGATATCTACAATATGGATAAGTCTAAAGTGTACCTCGTTGGTAATCAATCACCTTGCTAACAATCGACTCTGGAGGAAATCGGGAAGTAGCTCTTACGTATTTCCCAGTTACTCAGCGTTTTGCCGAAACAATCGAGAGCAGAAAGAATTTAAGATTATAAGCTGCTAACGGTTTGTCGATTGTCTCTTTCGATCATGGATCTGTTTGTTAGAATGGTTAATATGAGAGAAAAAAAAAATCTTTAAAAACGAATTCTGTTAGTTTAATATTTACTATTTACTTCTGTCCAATTAAATAATCAAAAAGGAATCTATGCTTCAGTATTTACTATTGACATCATCGCGATCCTTGATTAGTTTCAGTAAGATGGAAAAGCAATCTAACAAGTGATCAATAAAGACCATTATAGTAATACAGTAGTACTTACCACGATCACGAGCGAAAGAAACTCGAGACTATCACGGGTAACTTGATACATTAGTCTTCAGCGAACAAAAAGTTTCACTATCGGAAAACGATTTACATATTTCTAAGTTTATTAAAATAACTTTAATGCGAATTTTCGATTCAAGCGTTTAATAAAATAGTACTTTAAAATAACAATTAAAATCATTCGGAAACAAGATCCAGTTGAACTGTTACGTGTTTGACAGTTGAAAAATTGTGAGGTTTATTTCTCTGTTGCAGACTGAAAAGGATTATTTCCAACATTCGCTAAAGACAAGTACAGATTTCTTTATTACGTGGAGTTTCAGATAGCCGTTCGTAGAATGTTTTGTTTTATCCAGGATATTAAGACTAAAAAACTAATAAAACTTTAATTCTATATTGAAAAAGTAGTGACAATTGAGTGATATAAAAAATAGAGATGTTAAATAGATGGTACATGATGTTTAATGATAGTTTAATGGCAGTTTAACATAGAGAGTTTTTTTTTTTCAGCGTTTAGATTTTGGGTCTTTTGTACTTGATATGGTATCTTGACTATTTTGGCCAGCTCGTTTTTAAATGACAATGACAGCAAATAGGCTTAAATTTAAATTTCCAAAATTCTAATCACCCACCATAAACTTATAAATAGCTATATACATGACATCAGTAATATCATAAGGGTTTAAAATATGATTAAATCTTTGTCCTAGTGGTGTAAAGTGAGAGTATACTGTGATAATAGTAATGCTCTTTTTATCTTACTTAATGAATATTTTTTTCATATAATCTCACTAGATGTTAAGCTAAGCTGTGATTTGCAACAATGAAGTACCACAATTCAGTAATAATTCGTTCACTCTGCTTTGGAAAATGTACCACGAATTTTGACGAAAATCGTTATTATCTGTACAATGTCCGAGTATATAATTGCATATAGCTTGTATATGCATATATGTATAATATTAATAAAATATAAATAGACATAATTATTTTTAGATTTAATTCAAAAGGGAAACCATGAGATAAGTCGGAACTTGCATTATTATATAATCAGAGAAATTCGTAACAATTAAGTATACAACTTCTAATATAAATCCCGTTAAAAATAATCTACGCTTTTCCTGAAATAGAGATTGATTGATAGTCTTTAAATGTTCCCGTCTTAAAAAAAATTTCCACAACATCAGTGGAGATTAATGAGCGCTAAGCAATCTACAGGAGCCTACAAATTCACGTAAATACTCTCGTCGGTACTCTTAAACGTATAAAATATTTTACAAATATATGTATTATAAACTAAATTGAATAGAAAAATAAATACAAAATAAGAAAATTATTATTCTGAGTGACTGACTGACTGACTTTATCAAATCGATTTGATAAATTTTTACAGTTAAGTATTACTAAGCAGTTAATGCTATGTATCGAATTGAAGTGCGTTGCAAAGACTTGTCTTCTGAGTGAAGACTTGTCTCCTTAAGAGCTCATTGAGTTATGACCGCATGCAAAATTTTGTAAACAATTAATAATTTCGTTGTTTACAATATCATAATTTTCTTTGTAATTATCAGTAATTAAAAAAACATTTGTATTGTTGTGGTGTACATAATATAAAATTGTAAAACTATCTATTGTATATTTTAATACTCTTTAGCGATGTCACACATTCTTTGCCGGCTAAAAGTTTGAGACCACCTTGAAAAAATTTACAATATTGAATAAAACTCCAAAAGTTAGCGCTCTACAAATTATTTATTTACATTATTAAATAGAGAACTTGTTATGTAACATAAAATAATTTAAAAACTACAATAATTGCCATTATTATTAATAAAAAA
>DWQX01001749.1:0-25683 GCA_018245475.1 Pharmacophagus antenor | reverse complement strand
ATATATATATATATATATATATATTGTAATGGCTGACATATTTCTCCATTAACATGCAATGTTATGAATAATAATATTTATCTTGCGTTATTATTTTCACAGCAACGAGATGTCATTGCGTGCGTATGAGCGCGTTTCAAACAGTAATTATTCAGATTTCGAGCACGGGAGCGGCTGATTTTCCCTCCCGACATTGAGCGAGGGGCTTAAATTAGTGCTCTGTCGTATGTCACACCATATTTTATTTTACTCCTCGCGCCTTGTCTGCCCTCGGGCGTATTTCGCTTCAAATCCCCATTCTTACTACGTCACGGGCTATTTATAAAACCGCTTTATATAGCTCTAAGGTTCATAAGTCCACATGTAGAATACACTTGGAACCGTCGCAATGAAACTCGAGACATTTACGGTTACAATATTTATAATTCAACTTACCTTTTTGCCGGTAAAGACTCGTAATTTAATTTTGTGTGACAGTGCAGGCGTTCCAAAGAGGAGAGCTTGACAAGATTAATGATATCTTTGGGTAGCGACGACCGCGCTGGAGCACTTCAAAGTAACGAAACCAATGCATGAGCCTTGTGTGTTCCGTGACAAAATACAGAGTCCACTGCCGGGATTGATATCGTATTTTTTAGATTCATAAAGATTTTGTAGAGATTTACTTTTCCTATTTAGGAGGATTATATAATAGTTCCAAAGAAATTGCTAAGTCTTTCACGAATTTAACGCGCTTTATTCTTTAAAAAACGTGTTATAAATAAGTAGGTACCGCTTTGTCTTGAAAAATTCTTTCAAATCTTTCTTTAAGGACCATCCATTAACGGTGCAACTGGATGCTATCTTTACAATAGTATTTTTCAATGCATGTTAATGTTATTAATTTAGTACGCATTCCAATAGTATTTTTTTTTTAAATATTATTCATAATTCTCATTAAACTGTCTTGGGGCGAACTCTACATTCCGTATTAATTAATTGTTATTCCAACTGGGCGGCGCCAGCACAGAACTCATTTGCAAAGTGTTTTGTGTCGTTTTAATGAAATGGGTTAACACGTACGGTGATATCATGTCACTGTATTAATAATATGAATAATATATTATCTTTCGTAGTCTGTTAATCCACTCCTTTTTTCCTAACTTTATATAACCACCGTTTTATAGCGTACTTTAACCGAAAATTTTGTCGCGATTGTATGTATTAGTTTCTTATGACCGTTTAATAGTCAGTCGGTTATTTATAATATGGTGACTATCGAACGAAGATGGTACGATGAATGCAAACAATAGAGTTGGCCGGTGCACGTAAGGATGATGTAAGCGGCGATTTCCTGCGGGTTCGAGTTGCGAGCGCCGAGCTGGATGCGTGTGCGCTTGCCTGCTAATTACCAGCGGTGACGTCACCGCGCCGCGACGCCACGCCGCTATGACATTACTGCGAGCCCTCGCGCGGAAAAGACAACGACCGCCGCTTTCTCTGCTGACAATCGCCAACTTCTGCACCCGTTACCAACTAAGTTTCAAGGTCAACAATACCACATAAAAACAATGAATGGCAAGTGTCCTGATTAAAATATCAGGGTGAAATTTGAAAGCAACGAAGTTCTTACCGATGAGGGCTACACGCGGCAGTTAATGGGCGCGTCGTTGAGCGTGACTCATCTTAATGGCAGCAATTATGGTGGCGCGAGACGGTAGGCGCAGAAACGTGCCACGCGACGTTTATACTTGTGCTATACAGCGTGCGGGTAAATAAAAAAAGATAGATTTTGTTTTGTGTTCACTTCGTGTAAATCACTTCATATTCGTAAAAAACTAAGTGACACCCAGAATGTTCCAAACGGAAATACCTTGCTTAAACAGCGCTGCACTGGACCAATACATTTTTTTTGTAACAAATGAAGGTCATCCACAATTGTTTGCCCCATCGAGAACTGTTAAAACCCGTCACCAAGAGAGGAAATTGCTATTCAACCTGTTAACTAATGAGGTCGTACAATCTCGTAAGAAAATATACAAAAAGTCCTAGGCTTCGATCACGTCTGACTAAATGCTAATTGCAGGAAAATGGCTAGGTTTTGTATTGTTTTCGTAATTATATTGGCGACAACGCAACTTTGACTTTGGTTCATTAATAAAAAACCTTTAATTCTATTGAAAACTGATCAATGTAAGAATTGTTTTCTTTTTAAACTTTCACTGTATATAAATTAACATATAATTTACAATTTATTTTGGTTTAATTCAAAGTAAGAAAGGATTAAAAATCACTTCGTAGCGTTAAGTAAATTTAGATTGTGTTTAAAAAAGCCTTTGTTGTATTTAAAGTTACGTGTTTCTTTTTTTTACGCTCTTTCTTGAATATTCATTATTAAATCGGATGTTTTCTGATAGAATAAAGAACTGATACACTATAGTGATTTTGTACTTAGTACTTGACTAGTTATTGCATGTATAATTGAGAATTGAAGAAATACCGGACAGGCGCGAGCGTAAAACCGCATCAGGGGTTTTTGTTATATTTTCTAGGCATGATTTTGTTGTTTTTTTTTGTTCTTTAACTGGCGAACGAAGGAGGTAGTGAATTTATCGCGGTTATTTTTTATTTTTATTGTATTTTGTATATATGTTTTTTGTCTTCGCTGTTAGGCGCTAATATAAAGTTAGTTTATTGATTAGTGCTTAATAATTTCGTTTGAGTTTCTTTTTAACTTGGGTTGATTTAATGTTAAAATAATTTCTAGGCCTTTTGTCAATTACTTTGTTCTCAACTTTTTATGTTTTTTAAATTACGTGTGAACTTTTTTTTGGGACGTAAATATCTGCTGTCGCTTGATTATGATGCGGTTACAACTTTAATATTAAATAAGTTTTACATGTCATGAAAACTCTAGCGCGTATTAAGAATTTAAGTTTATTTTGAACAATTAAAAAGATGCTATAATAGGTTGCCTAGATTATTTAAAAGGTTTAACTGTTCATTCCTGCATTGTACCTATTGTTATGAATATACACTTAATTTTGGTTTATTAACGATAGCGAAGTTTAATGTTAATAAATCTCCCTTTCATCCCTATTTCATTATCGAACTCTTAGCTTAGCCATTGAAATTATTTTTGTTATGGCGGGTATTCAAATGTCTGAAACGCTATCGGTTCATTAAATCGTTTATAACAGTGGCAGAAATAAAGTGCTTTGTATCAATTCCCAGTCGGTGAAGAGCGTGAATCGTGTCGTGCCGCAGCCGGGTGGATATCTGCTTTTAAATGTCACGCGCTCCGTGAAAGGACTTAGTCTGTGTACTAAATGCCATCACGATCTTCTTCGTCGGCGTCGTAAAAACCAGACTCCCCCGAGTGAGACTACACGCCGTCCCAGTTTCCCAGTCTATGTTCTACATTAAATGGTGCCTAGTCGGATTTTAATTGTCGGGTAACAGGAACACAGGTCATACGGTAAACGCATTATCTATAATTGTTTTTACCAATAGAATCGATAAATAGAATCACGAAAAAATGCAGTATTGGAATAGTAATTATGAGTAACTGATAAATCAATATTTTCCCACCAGAGTTAAATGGTTGGACGTTTTTCTTTTGTTTTAAATAATTCCTGTTGAAAACTTATCACCAAATTCACACGGTTTCAAAAGAAATAAACACATTTAAAATCTATTTTGATAATATGTGTAATAACATGTCCTTTTTTGTCTTCCTTCGTGTTGAAATATTTTTAAGGTTTTATGGGAATTATATCAAACACTCTAACGCGTCGGATTAATAAAATTTATATTCAGAAATGTATTAATTACAATTAATTATTTTTATCGTTTCATAAAAAAAACCGATTGTTTCCTTGCCTTCTCAGCACAAGTGGTCTACCGATCTTGCTTTTATTTTGTTTACAGCTTTCTTGAGAGCTCATTTTGCACATTATCCGCCATGATTGATGGAAACGCGAAATGTATGTAGCATTTAGCGCGATGTCATTCTTTACCATTGTCGCTTTTACGATTTGTAGATGCATATCACGCTGTATACGACCACATTAAAAGAATGATTGTACAGAAAGAGATCTCTCTCTCTCTCTGTGAAATGTAAACGAGAAAGTTATATAAGTCTAATATTTTGCAGATTTGCTTATAGTCCGTTATCATTTAACTATTAATAATTGAGATTTAATGATGAATAATGATAGCATTAAAATTACACGATGAAGTAGATATAATTAGTTTTCGGTCGATTCAGTGAAAGTTTAAAGCTTTGTCATCCCACTGGAATGTCGTGCCTGTGGGTGCGTCTGCTATCGTGTGAATGTATAGCTTACGGCTGTTATAGTCTAAAAACGGCTCTGAGTATCCTGCACTAACGGCCGACTACTTGACTATCCTATACATATTTATATGTTCATAGATTATATGCGAGAGATTTAAATAGTTTCCACCCAAGTGCTTACACAGTAAATTTAAATGTTTTCTACAACATGTGACATTTTAATGAAAGGTAATTACAAAACTCGTTCTTCCGTCTCACACGTATATTATACATTATAATAACTAAGATACCATTTGTACCAAACCCATGTCTGCATAATTTTTTAATGATGATAATAATTTTTTACTATTTAAAATTTTGACAGATATTTTATCATTTATGATTTAACGTGTATTATAAAATGTTTTGATTTAAACTTTAAAACTCATAACTCATACAAAATCTTGTAAAACAATGAGTGAAAATAAAAACAACCAACCTTTGAAAGCAATCAATTTTTATTACTCCCACATACGACCTACTTAAAACTTCTTATTTATCAGTCTGTCAATTGTCTGCTAGTATTCGAAACGTTTCTCATTAACATCGGCCTGCAAGGGTACGGTACAAATAGTTGCTTAGTAGTAATCTATATCAGCAGGGAGTGGTTCCGTGAAGTGTATCGCGGTGCGCATTGCACGAGCTTCCAGCGAATAAGTTAGCCTGTCTTGTCCTCCTACGCGACGCTCTCAATAAATCATCCTACATGCCTGTAGGCCCCTAACTCTCCCCTATACAAAGTTTATTATTCAGTAGTTATTTTGTTGCAACTCTTCCGGAGTTGGAAATTGTCGTTAGTCAAGATAATTATATCTTGTGTAATATTTTAACATAATAAGCTAAATTATCTTTAGCAAAATCTCACAGGTTTCATGTATTTATTACAGTAAGAAAATTTACATAAGCTTAAATTTAAAAATAATGTGCACATATTCATAGGACAGTTTTTTTTTCTATCTTACGTAATGAACTGAATAAACTTGCAATTTTATTGCAATAGCAGCTTCAGCTCTTAAAACAGAAAACTTTATTCAGGACACTGTGGAAGATTGTGTGATATAAATAGCGTTGCATGAGTTGGCTGACCCAAACAGGTTCTCATTGCAAGCCAGCTGCCCACGCGCGCGCCATCCTCATGACCCAAGGTGTTTATCCTCGTTGAATCATTTTCAACATATTCATTGCAACTAATCTTTTAAATGTTTATAAGTATTTTAATAGCTCCTGTGTAGTAATAAGTATTTTAATATATCCGTGTAAAGCATGTTAGTAGTAATGCCAACATTACTATGGTTCCCGTTAACTTCTACTTAGTCAATGTAACAAGTGGGATGGATTACGATAAAGAGCAAATAGCGGATTCGCTTTGATTTAACTTTGATTTTTACCCATATAATTTTCCAACAAGTACACAAATTAATATCATATTTAAACGTATATTTTTAGCCGGAGCGTAATCATGTTGAATAAAAAAAGACATTCAAAAGTAGACAATATTGAAGCTCTCACTACGTAAAGTATCATTTAAGTGAAGGTAAACCTCTGTGAAAGACACATGATCTTAATATCACATATATTTTAAGTCACAATAAGATTAAACTTGTTAAAGTTTGCTCGCTCAGAATACTCTGGCTCTCTATATTATGTAGCAGAAACTTAACATTGTTTTGGCGGAAAATTCTCATGACAATTGTTGATAGATAAAATTCTATCGACCTCTAAACTAGACGTTAGTTATTTGGGTTTGCTCTAAAATGGAACTAGGCTGTCCGTCTTATTAGACAAGAGAATAACCACTGCATCACGGAAGCAGTTAAAAAATGTGTGCTGTAATTGTTATGATGTATAAATGGACTTAGTTAATAATATTGAAAAGGGATTTCGTGATTGACAATTATTTTTCATTGACGAATCAGAAAAAGAGCGTTTATATACAACAGTACACTGCTCGATGCAAATGTTTGCAAATGGCAAGCGTTCATTAAATCGCTACATTCTCACGCGTTCGTAGCGAACAAACCGGTGTCCGCTGAACTCCGCATACATTTTCGCCTGTCGCAAACCACCCGCGCATGTGTGCCGTCCGCTCCTTAAGCCCGATTAAAACCGTGACATCACATGGAAGGGAATAAGTGCATTACGGAAAGCCGCAATATCTGTGTTTGCCCGTATCTAACCGCAGGCCAACGCGCCTAATCTTGTTACGGATACATGTGTCAGGTTTCCTTTGATTATACATTTTAACTATCCGCCCGGAGCATACCTTTTTGTACATACATTGATGTGAAAACCTATGTAAATAGATGAGTGGTATAAATGATTTGAGAATTGAGCAAATTCACTTTCAAAATTTTAATAAATTACCTGTGTACTGATTTTTTTTTATTCGTCAAACGTTAATAATTATTGTTAATTCACAACCGCGTCCTTTTTTCAACTTTTTTGTGATTCTCACAAATTGTGTAGAAATACAATTGCACGAAAAGGATAGTTATACTCTTTTAAACAACTCTCTTATACAATAATATTATTATATGCATGAAATGCGATAATGACATCCTTTGGTTATTTGTTGAAAAACAGTATACACTGTCATTTAAGCAAATTTGATACTTTATGGCCTCTCATTATTATCATATTATTATATCATATTCAACCTTCGCCGTAAACATTAGTTGATATGAAGCTTTCAGCTTTCCGATATGTAGAGATTAAATAAATATACATTAATAGGATATTTGAAGGATTCGGCACAACTCATTCAAAAAAAAATGTTATATACATTTTATATCTGTGTACGACATACACGACGTATTTTTTAGAGAAATACATTTCAATTTAAAATAAGTCCTATTTTTAATTAATTATATTTATTTAAACTATATATATTTAATTTTTAGCACATTTTATTTAAAACTTTAGGACCCTAGATGAACTAGATAATGAATATTCTATGGTACTTCATTGCGTTCGCTTTGGAAATATGCGTGTTGTTGCGTATTTATTTATCAAGATATTTACATCAGTTTACCGTTGCAAAATAAAAATTGTATCTGTTTGACTTACACACAAAAAACTACTAACGTATTCACTAAAATATCACATAGAACTAAGTAATAATATGATTGGATTATTTGTAATTGAAATTTTTAAGTTTTAAATTTACATCTAACGTAGTATTGTAAATAATAATTTTGTACAGAATTTATAATTTGTCTTCATATGATTGTTTGAAATAGAAAAAATAATTCTAAACACACGTACCAACCTCAAGCCGTGTCGCAGTCGGATGCATCGTACCGTGATTTATGCTTTGCGGTCGTTTTGCGTTTTTTATACGAGGCCGGCAGCAAGAAAGGAGGCACGCTTCGCTTATATCCCCTTATTGCCCTTCCCCTTGCAAACGCGCGTTTATTTGCGCATGTAATGAAGGAGTCTATACATGGTATCGCATGTATAATATAGTATCGGAGAAATTTTGTCGTCGCTTCTGAAACTGGTATACAACGTTCTGTCTTTCACGATTCCTAACAAGGCATTGATTTCTCATATTCAGCATGACCAGTTGGGCCAGCTTTGGGCGGAAAGTTTTTGTATACTGACACACGTCAGTTTCATAACGTATTGAGCGTTGCGTAATGTTGTACCTTTATTATGCGGAAATGATTTAAAAACAATTCCCGGGAGATTGTTGACCAGTCTTATATTTTTATTAAAGTAAAAATTGTTGCACGATTGAAAAGGCTCGAAAACGAGATACTTCATTTCAGTTTTATGATTTATTACTTTTGTGCTATAAAATTACGGCTATTAAATAACGATTATTATGAGCATTATATCTATAAGCAAGTGAAGTTTTTATAATGATAAGGCATTGTTGATATTGCCGGTGTAACAATAATGTTTAATAAGACGTATGTTTGAGTTTATGCCCAACATAATATTTGCTCCTTTTCGTCACAATCATAACGAAGGTGACCAAATTTAACTGTTAATCGCAAAAGTCCATTTGTATTTCACGGGCTGCCAGCAGCGGTAATTTAGTCATCAAACATTAACGATCTCTATTCTCTAAAGCTTCAAAGAAAGAGATAAAACAACGATGCGATGTGTTTCGCTTCACCGCTCCGCATTTGTCATTCCGTATTTAAAACCACGTACGGCTTGTTATTTACGTCTGCATATACAGCTGTAACTCTCCTTTAATATTCTTTCGTTTAGTTCTTTCATATATATTTTTTATTTTAGTATTTGTATTGAATAATGAAAGTTTTTTGATACATCATTTAGGTTCACAGTTACTACTTATATTGAAAATAGGAACAGATACAACTCTGAAGTTATTATTTAGTTTCATTTATTTTAACATTATTCATGACTATTTGGGTCCACTGTGATGTAGCTGCCTTGCATTTGTCATTGTAACAATATTATTAGTGGCCGCTATTCATATAATATACATTATAAAATTTTATGTACTAATTCACACAGGATATTAGCTTTTTATTTACAATCTATGTTTCCGAGAGTTCTTACACGAGATTATTTCAAAATCATATTTAAGAGTCATTAAGTAAACTTTCCTTAACAGCTATGTTAGTTTTTATAATTAAAAAATAATAATATTATAGACTAATCACATACTATTACATTCACATAATAAACATGGAAGATAGAGTCACATAAACCTAAAAAGAATTTACTGCTCATTTTTTGGCCATAGGCACTTAGTGATATACGCGTATCGATAGATTACGATAACACGACGTATGTGAAAGGTCTGCAAATATAATAAAATCGTGAAGCTTACAATAACTGAGTTAAAGTTTCCTTAAATCTTAAGTGTGTAGTACACGTAGGATGCTCATGACAATTCTCGCGAAACATCCAGAAATAGAACGCCCCACGGCGGCGTCGCATCGATAATTTCGTCGTTGCACTTACCAATGCACTCCGCAGCTGGAGATTTTGACGCTATTTTATTTAACCAGCCGACTCCGACACCGAGACTGTCCCGACGGAGGCTGTCGAATTTAACGGCCCGTGTTATTTCTGTATATGTTCGTGTAACTCGACTGAGAGTTTCGTTTGTAACACAATCGTTATGCCACGGTGTCGGTTTACTATCGTTTTTCTGATTCCATTCAACGTTCAGACGAATTTTATTAACTTGCAATAGTCGTGCAACCTGTAAACGATTATACTAAACCTGACATCGCGAAATTATTCAGAGTGGCGTATGCTGTTATTGAATTTTTTTTATCTATGGGATGTCAAATTACTGAACGGTTATTGTTGCTTTTGACGTTTGGAGTGTTTCCAAGTATTAGGAAAGGTAACGGGTATTTTTTAATCGATAATATGTATGAGTTTCGCATGTACCGTGCAAGTGAGGCGAACGTACATATGTCGGTGTGCGTAGCGGTGCAGCGCGCCTGTATAGCGTTGATATCCTTTTGAGTGTGTTGATAACAGCACGCGTTATAATTTAGCAAGCAGTATCAATGCTGATAACCACAAAGGCAATATCGATTTATCACTACAGATAAGCACAATATGCAATTCGCAAAATTAAAATGAAAACACTAGGTACAGAATACTTTTTTTATTACAACTATTTATTCTAAAGGTTTAAAAATCAATATTTTGTACATAAGGAGGACTTCATCCCAAATGACTTTCTCCGCTAGTTTACCTTAGGGTTAAACGGAGGTGAGGTTGCGTGAAAAATACGGTAAAAATAGAAAGATAAACATGTATAAATAAATAGATCTGCAAACTATATGAATACACTCATATAATACCTAAATATTCTTGAAATATTCTGAAAGAGAAAAAAGGAACACCTTAGCTAAGGCAAGATAAATAAAGCAAGAAATTTGGTAGCAAATATTTCGTATTATAGGAATTTTATTCATTAATTAAAAGCATTAACTTGTTGTATAAGAAATGATACTTGTTTTTATTTATTGTTTCATAATCACACCTTATAAATATTAATTTTGCTCTTCAATTCTAATTAGTAACGGCCACGCTCTGTCTTAAATTAAAAACATTATTATGCAATATCAGCGATATTGCCTTGGCGCGGGTCAACGACCTCACTCTTTTGTTCTTAACTGCAGTTCCATTAATAATTATCCTCTTCTTTCTCCGTAGTCATGGATAATGCAAGTCGTTTCACGACGTCAGTATTATCACTTTTCCGATCAAAATAGAGAGGTTATAATGTATTTTTCAGGTCCATTAATGTTGTTTCGATTTCTCTCGGCCTCGGCCCCGAACACGCATTTGCGTTCGTATTTGCGCCGCGAATTGTTAGGCGTCGAATATAAAGTGTAGATATACGCAAGTGTATAGTGTCTGTGTGCGGTGCGACACTGCACCCGACGGACAAACTCTGGAAGCGGTTAAGCGGCGATGTGTTATCATAACACTCCGAGAATTCTTACGGAATATTTGCACGCATATTGTTATTTGCGACACAGATGCCCTCATTATATCAATTACATCTACCATTTATCAAATAATAGAAGTAACCGAAAATGAAATAGTTGTTAAAGTTGACGAATAAACAAATAATAATAATTACTTGATTTCATTTAATTGTAAGCGTTACCGTATTATCCCTGTAATTGGAAATAACGAATTTTAATGTTTTAATGACTTGATTTTGACGTATGAAACATTATGTCATAGCTCTTAATAAACCAAAAATATTTTTGTATGAAAATGTAGCTGAAAAGATGAGTGAATGCATATTTGTTATAGAAACATTTTTTATGCAGCACAATGGGAAGTGAAACAGACAAAGCGTACTGGACTTCGTAGGGATCACGCTGGTTGTAGCTGTAAATATAAAAAGTTGTGACCGTTATTCATCCATACAATGGAACGCGTTCAATCTACATACATTTTAGTTAATTCTTCCATTGAAAAAAGTTATCTCTTACTACGCCCATTTCAAAGTTTAAATCAAAAAGAATTATTTTTGTCATGGAATACTTATGTATATATAAACATTAAAGTCAGTTTTTCGTGTTCATCATATACAAAAGTTTTTTCTTTAATTTATACTCTAAATAAAAAATGTATTCTTGTACAAAAACATAGAGAAGCAAATTGAATTTCGTTGTAACAAAAATCAAAACAGCTTGTTGCATTCGACAAAACGTTCGTGTTTTTAACCTTGAGGCGGTGACTAATGCGTTTTCTCCGTTAAGCGTGACACTCTTACAAAGCGATGTATACGATTGGACAATCGTCATCCGCGTCAATGCAAATTTTGTTCAGACAAAACTGGACGAAGGTCGAATATTGTATTTAAATATCATTATTTTATTGCGTGATACAATAAGAATGACATGAACTTTTAAATTCAAAAATGGTTTTTTTTTTCAATTATTCACAAGGATAGTTTTATACATAATTTACGAGTAAGATTAAGATATTACAACTCATTAATTCCTTGAAAGGTTCCAACGTTGTAAATCCGAAGTGTAGGGGTCATGAAACTTACAATGAAATGATGGAACAACTGCAATTTTATAGACCACCCAAACTCGTCAACACTGCCCAATAATATAAGATTGATATTATTTCATTATATAGACAAAATAATGAACACTGCAAAATTTTTCGTTTTGTTTAGAGGTCTGAAATCTAGTTATGATATTTTTAAATATATCATGCACCTTATATCCAATTTTTTGTTAATAACATGACAGAAAAAGATAATACCAACTTATTAAATTTTATATTTATATCACCTTCGTATACAATGTCAAATAAAAAAAAAATGGTGAATTGATCTATTGACATTGATATTTAGATCATCACCATCATGTATCCCAAAGTAATATACGGTCATACGTTAAATTATAGTTAGTGTATTTGTATAAAGTAAAAAGAAAAGTTAAATGCTTATAATATTTTTTTATGTATTCATAATTTTTATTACATATATCAATAACTGATTAATTTTGATATTTGATTTATATGCATTAACTTTCACTTCGTTTTTGAAATGTTTCATAGGGTGCGAAGCTTTCTAAAAGCACTTTAAGTGGCAATTGTATCTAGTTATATAAAATACGAATACATACATTTTATTTCAATGCACTTGAAGTAGGAATTGAATTACGAAAACTATGCGGCCAACAATCTTTACGGCATTCCCCGACGGTACTTGGTAACAATTTACGATCTACGGGAGATATGCCTCGCATACCCAGTCGATCTTAATAAATTTTAATCAAAGTAGCATTCTGTCTAACGAAGCAGCTATCTTTTACATTTGTATTTAGATTTTCTACTCCTAGCTTCCTTGTTAATTGACAAAGGAATTGCATATTTTAAAGTATTGGGTACTTTTAGTATGTTTTATTATTTTCATTTCACAGCATCACTCGTCTTTCTTTTGATATTGTAAGAACATTTTATGTGTAACAAAGTTCACTTGTTAGAAACTTACATACGCAAATACGCCATATTAAATAACTTTAGCAATTCTTTAATACTTGATTTCAATACTATTATTCAATATTTTTTTACATTTATTAAATTAACTTATAAAATGCCGATTTAAAGAATCTAATTAAATACTATTTAAACCATAAAATTTGCATTTTTAATTCAGATCTTTGTAGAAGTTTGTAATATTCTCGAAAGAAATTATAATTCCCCGATTCACAGGACCGTAAGAGATTAATTTTAGATAATAATCGTTTGTCAAGAAACAATGAGAGGTGATTGAGTAAAAGTAGCACGGTTAAAATGTTGCTTAATATGGATATCGCGGCCGGCGGAATACGGATTTTTTTCATCGTTGTCGGTGGGTGTCGTCACGTAACGTCACGTCACCTAGAGACTAGTGGCTGCGGTGCATTGTTTGTCCCACATGCCCGCTTCACTGGGCCGTGAAGATGCGATCGGCAGTATATTACAATAAAGACATTGAATTCAAATGAGCCAATTCAGACACTTTATACTTTCTAATATCACTGCTTAGTCAGAAATTATAGACTTATTCGATCTCACATGTGTCGATAGTCAGTCACTACACTGTTAGTTTTCGATTCACAAACATCATTCTTGAACGGTACGGTTTTCGTTTTTTTTCTTTCTGAGTACTAAGGTTTGAAACAAATAAAAAGTTGACTGACAATAAGTTCGTCTTCTTTTCAACTGTGTTATTTTAATTGACCTGCTGTCAACTGTAAAGAAAATTTAAATATTTGAATGTAAGTAACACCATACTGCTGTTATATACATATGATTTCAATGAATTTTAATATTACCAAATTAAGATTAAAAACGAAATTCGTGAAATTACCTAAAATTTAAAAGCATAACATGTGGTTTATGTGAAAAAAAGTTGTTTAGTGCTTCTAACTAGTGTTATGTAATTATAATATAAAAAAAATCCAATTAGTCATTACAATATGATAGGACATAATCCGAGCATTAAGCATTGTTAATCAATTAGCAATTTTTCTTTAACAGATTGTTGATATGTCAAATTAATTAATATGCAAAAACAAAAAAAAGAAAAGAAATTGTTATTGGTAATCGTGTGAATTGTAAACAATTAACGTCTCGGCGCCGGTGAGTCAGGCCAGGCGTCGGCGATGTGGGACGCCACGGGCATTGTGTAGCGCCGGGCCGTGCGCCGCAATGGACGATTGTATGTAAAGGAGGCGCGAGCGCGGGCGCGGGCCGCTCGCCGACGCAACGAATATCCTCGAGAAAGCCGAACCGATAGCAACTTGCACAACTAACCAGGCGCCGTTCCCGTCTTGCGTCTATTCAACTCATGACTCACTAACGATCCACGTTTCTCTCCATATTACAACGATAGGCTGACGAGATACAATACCAATTACTTGTAGATTACGTGCCGTCGTTCCGAGTGAAGTAGGCACCGTTGCTTGTAATGAATTATCTTGGATGGGCTTGTTTATAGTTCCCCGTTTTCTGACAACGTTGTCGTCGTTGTTTTATCATGGAACTAGTATACGTCTGTCTAATTCACGATTGTGTCGTGCCCTCTGTCTACCGTAGTTTAGATTCACGAAACGATAACTCCTTACCATTGCAGTTTTAAAATTAACAATACATGTTTACGGATATTTTTTCACGATTTTCTTTTCGTGGCTATAGTAATTTGAGACATTAATTATTCCTTATATTTTCTTTTTTAGAAAATAATATAAAGCAGTTTCCATAGAGGATGAAAAAACTGAAAATTCGGACACTTAAATGTAGTAATTTTTTTAATGAACTTTGTCACGTCAAAATGACGTGTCTCGTAAACCTAGTGTTAAATATTCTCTAATATCTGCTATTTATAGTTTACTTGTTTTTATTATTACTTGTAACTTGCTACCTTTATTTACATCTTTTTGGAGATTTCAACGTTTTGACCATTTTGATAACATTTCATGTAAAACTTTTTGCATATATATTGGTTAGACATATTGAAAATAATGGTCGCTGACAACTATTTCTTATATAATGTACATTTGAAAATAAGAACGTCCATAGCAAAGTCGCATGAACAGTTTATCATAATTAAGTTTGCGTAACATTGACAGATCGTTCACGTTGCAATTAAGGGCATTCTTCCAAACATTAATCATTTTTATACAAATATTTATTCCGATTGATCTCTAAATATGAAACAAATCGATGTTTAATGACTGGATTTCTATTCATAAATCATGTAACATCGTGTTTTCATAGTTACGGATGTCACTTTGACAGCTAATATGAGGTTTGATAGTCAAACATATGCGATGCTTAGGTCTTCTCTACATCGCGGTATCAGCACTCGCACTTTTGACCCATCGAAGAAAGACACCAAAGTTTTTTTTGTCGAGGTCAACAACCGCGCGAAAAGATCGTGCAAAAGCGGGCAAGGAGTTCGGTTAAGTCTTGTTTTACAATACGCGATTTGATAAGGGGTCGTTGTAGTCGGACCATACGATTACTAAGTATGATGTATTGTTGTATTTATAATTTCTTGCATATGTTAGGTCGTAGATCTAAACTTAGATTCAAATTAATGCGGCCGCTGACGGCTCGGATGTGATTCAATTGCACAAACAAATCTGTTATCGCTCCTGTGCGATTTTACCTTCAGCACTTTACACACGTATTCAGAATGAGCGGCAATGATTAATTCATCGAGTGAGAGATATTTTGAGAAATAACTACATCACGTTTTAAAATTAATGAACGTTTACTTGGTTGTTTATTCGATTCTTCTGCTTGTTTCGTTTAATGTGTTTACATTTCGCGATCCCCCTTCGTTTATGACTTTGAAGTGCACCAGAATAAATAACCTTTTATAGACATATGCGCATATATTACAGTTTAAGACCATATGTAGAATATATAAAGCACTTTTTTTTAAACATTAACAGATGAAAAGAAAGTGTTCGCAATTCGACGTCTATTTTTTTATGATTAAACATTTCACAGAGTAGTTCGATTTAATCGTTCTTTTTATGTATACCTCGATGTTGGTGAAATATATATTTTTTATTTGGAAAAAATATATGTCAAAGTTCATCTACTAAAACTTAAATAAAAAATTAGCCCTTAGCGTGGGGAAAGTAAAAGTTTAGATTTGCATTTGTTCATGATTCCTTTTTTATTTCTTAATTAAAAGCACTCGTTTCAAAGTTAATCAACGCGTATACACAATCGCGATGTAGTGAATAAATTTTGTTAGCGCATACGAAAAGCGTGTTTAAATTTTGATGGATGTCGCGGTTGACGCAACCGGGCGCGTTGTCGCACTGCGTTCGGAAATTGCAAATTGCAAGCGATTGCGACGCCGGGCAGGTAGGCAGTGGGTGCGCGAGCCGGCCGGCGGGAGCGAAGCCTGCAATTACCTGACTCAGACCCGTGGGGGCTACCTTACGTTGTGATAGGGCGTGACGAAATTGCATCCATTTGCGACACACCATATATAATACCTGGCGATGTCTTATAGAATAAATAGATTACAGATTTTTAGCAGTAGCGTGCCTATAGGACAAACCCAAACACTTAAATAAACATCTTAACGTGTTAACCGGGTCTTGGTAAATAAATTTTTTTTTCAACTCAATTATACAAATCAAAATACAACGAAACTTCATCGTTTTCTTACAACGTAATACCTTTATGTAGCCCGATACACTTATCAAAGTAAAAAAAACGTGTCTTTTTCATGGATCATATTATTGCATCAATGAAGAATATAGTTGTAAACTAGCTTAAAACAGGTTAATGATAGTGATGAAAATTGTTTGATTTTTATCAATTTATATCTTCGTCATGGATATAAGAGATATTTGCAATTCGGAGTTATTAATTTTAATTCACATACAAGCCGTAAAGCCCAGGTTATAATTAATTAAAAATATTTAATGTAAGGTATTATACCTTTTTATGTCTAAAGGTCTTAAAAAAAGATTTATTTTCCAATTCATCTTATTTGCTTTCCAACTGTTACTTTTACCAGGTACATGGTTTTTGCATTAAGACTCCGATCGGATGCTTGTTGCTTTATTTTTATACGGAACTCATTGTTTTGTCATTAACCCTGCCATTTTGTCCTTTACGCAAATGATTTTGACGACTATAGTTATCATTGTTAAAATACTACAATCCATGAAAAAGACGCATTTTTTTAACAGTGTTGATACTATTAAAAGGTTTTATAAAGGATATTACTATAAGTTACATGATTAAATTTTCATTGTAGTGAATTGTACAAACGTTTGGTGGTAATTTTTTTTTTAATGTAATTAAGATTAATGAATAATATATTGTAAATTATCACAAAACATTTAACAATTTAATTATAACTGTCATCTAATATTTCGGTAATTTTCTACTTGTTTTAATTTTATGTATGTTGTAAGGCGCAAAATAAAATTTTACGAGTAATGTGATGGTAAGTTCAGAGAATCATATAAATATAATGGCGATAGTAATTGGTAGTCGCGCGAATAATATCTTTGCACCGGAGATATACGTAAATACATCATACGTATGTACATATGTGTATAATTCGTCTAGCGAGAGCGAGGTCGCTGCCCTCGTCACGTACATTGCAGTTTCACAGAGATTTTTATATACCGTTTCCGCATATAACTTACTAGCTGTCACCCGCCCGCTTACATTTCAAAAATCCTTAATCTTATTACATACTTTCACAAATAACACGCCCTTTAACTTTCATGTTTCTAGAACTGTGGTGTTTGGGACAGTTTTAGCAGTGCAATGATATATAGATTAGTTAATTAATCAATTAGTTAGAACTTTGAATTTTATAAGAATAGATTAGACGATAAAAATGTTTTGAACAAAATAATGCTAAAAGTAATCATACTTTCCTTCATATTATTTCAGTCACATAAACCATATAAATTATTCCAACCGCGTATACCGTGAGATCATTGGCACGTTACGAATGGTGTTGGAGCGGAGCGTCCTGTTGGCCAGCGCAGGCTACTTCACGTACACCAGTCGATAATGTGACTTGTTATAAATACTATTTAATAAACATAATCCTCACTTTCTTCATAACCAATATATATTAATACCGAGAACAACAGTTATCAGATACGACCGCCTGCATTATCTACAGTTCGCAATAAGTCTACAGTAAAATAGCAAGTGAGTGATGTTTATAGCGAAGCGTTTGTCGAGTATATAACACGTTCGGCGTGCGGAATAAAGCCGGTCGTTTGTTTACGTGGATTAAATATACAGGTGTCGTAGATAGCAAGTGATAAGCCGCGCCTGAACAAACTAATTTAGTGCATTTCGAGTACATAAACGTTCGCTTAAAACTCAGGCTATTAAAATTTAATTCACAGCATAAATTTCGAGTTCTAACAAAATAACAGTCGCAATTCCGAGTGTCGACCACATCAAAGCTTTAGGCTGGGGCTGTCGGACACAAGTGGCACTTGTTGCGTGGGATCCTGCCTTTGCATATGAATGTGGCGGTCGCAATTTGTAGCCCGCTATGAGCCGCTTCTAAGTGCAAAACATGGAGATTAATAACACCCAGGGCACGGCGCATGAGCGGGCGCGGACGTGTGGCGATCAATGCTATATTCCTTGTCGAACGATCTGTTGGTGTTGCGCGACGGACATATTGTAATTCAACCATAAATATTCGGTACAGGCGTAATTGTAAACTATGCTAAACTATTGTCACGCTCTCAATTTCCCATACGTGTTCCGATTACTCCATGCAAATAATGTAAAAAATGCTTCATTGTGCGCATACTGCAGACTATGATATAACACTTCCCGGAACTTTGTGTTGAGCAATTGTCCCTGTTCTCGTCTTTCATTCGCGCGCCACATTAATTTTACCGCAATTTGGGTCGTTTTGTGCGAACGCCTGCTGTCCATTGAGCCACATTCCGCTCTTGTGTTTGTTTCACAGCATCGCGTTGACACAAAACCACCGCATTCAGTTGTAATTACATAAACACACGAAGATAACACATTACATAAAGTTCTAAGTGGTCTTTAATAGCCCACTTTTTCTTTTCTTCTTACTTCATAATCCAAAAAATATTATTACTTATGGGAAATGATGAAAAATAAAATGCTTACAACCTGTTTAGTCATAACTAGCACAGGTAATTCGAATTGAACATTTGTAACATAAAACAGTATGATCTTATAATCTTAACACACCGGCTAAAGTATTTTAATAATAAGCTTTACAACGCTCGCTAAGGATTAACACGTTCGCTACTAATCTGGGAGACATCGTTAAAGCGAGATAACCCGGGGCATTAACTAGGGCGTCATCGCCGGCAGTTGTTACCGGTTTATAAAAAGCTCGTGAATCGTAGCATAGGCTGCGGACGTTTTGTACGGAAAGTACCTATGGACGTAGGTGGACCTGGCTGGAGCTGCCAATTATTAGGCAAATCGGATTGCACCGAGAGAGGGTTAATTAGAGAGACTGCAGTCGCCGTGCTATTACTGTGTTCACTTCAACCCCTCCGCGAACCAATTACCGGTCGCCTGATGAACGTACGGTACGCATAAAAGTTACCACTTGATTCAACGCGCTCCTTTGTGCGCAATAACAAATGGAACAATTTCCCTGCTCATTTGTTTTTCCTTATAACATAGTACACGACATACTATTGAGTTTTATACCGATTAACTTTATATTAGTATTATGTTCACCGGCTTATGGCTGTAAAATAATTTTATGAAATATCATAAAGAATGCGCTTATTTTATTCGTAAAATAACAAAAAATATTTTATCTTTATTCCTGTTTTAATTACAAAAAATTGTAAGTCTAGCTTAAATTGCGATTGGAGGAACTTAAACGCGTTAAAATAAATATTTCATCTTACATCAGTATTTTCAGAATCTGAATATAACGAGCTCGTAAAATATTGTCTAATATTTTTATAACATAAAAAAAATCTTATTTTTATGTTATTAAAGACACTTAATACTACTAAGAAAGCTCTCAGACGGGCGTTGTTTGTCATCTGTCGCGCCCCGGCGGTTCCGAGGCCTTGCAGACGTCTATCTGAGGGCCCTAAGTGCCACTGTCAACTTTGTTTTCCTACGATAATGTGTCAGTAAATACTGCCTGCCCCTTCCCTTATAGCTTCAACGCACCACAAGCAAATTTGCGTATACCTTTAATTAACACTTCAAATTTCGAGTAGAATCCAGCCTACTGTTAATAAATATTACTAATGATTATATATTTATCAGTCTGTTATCTAAATTTAAATTTTGTTCATATATTTTATACTAACATGTTGTTTCCCAATAATTCTAACATTTCACAATTTTGTTTTATGTTAAAAATTGCATCAGTACGAAAACGTTGCTAATTCAATTAGGACCACAAACAATAGACCGTCCATTGCTTTCGTCCGTATCTTTAGTGGAGCTCAAGATATTTCTCGTGTCAACGCTGTGCGGAGATTAATTTGCTTGAGGCTAATTATTATTTACAGGTCACATACGTTGGTCGGTTCCTAACCAATAATATTCTGACATAAACAATACGACCGCGTTCCCATTGAGCTAGTGCATGAATATCGTTAAATTTCAGCGCAATTGATATTAGATGGCAAGTGGTTAGTGTCAATTTTCCTCTGCGACCCAGTGCACTGCGGCTATCATCATTCAACTAATTACAAAATGGAGGTGTCGCTGTCTCGCTGTAAAACCACAAACACTGTATCGAATTCGTTTACCACACGCATAATTTGCTCTTTGTAAATACAATATGCAATCCCAATTGTTCGTTCAATTTTAATAATCTCATGTACTGTTTCAGATGGATCTATTTTTTTTAATTTTATAAAAATTTTTCCCACTTTCCGTACGTTAAATTTACAATAATTGAAGTCATCAAGATTTCGAAATTTTGGATAACATTTACGAATTATTTTAAATCAAATGTTTAATAAAATGGCAATCTACTTCCGTAATTGAATTGGTTCGGAACTCTCTAGTCTGCTGGCTTTCAATCTGGCGTTTCCGTAGGCTTTATATGTTTGAGTTAGAGCATAGTTGGATAGGTGGTGGGAGGTCTAAGTGGAAACTGCAATGGCGGATAGGGGGACCCACCCCCGTGCCTATATACTTTTAAACGCCAGTGTGCTGCGCATTGGTAATATAAACGTATTTGTTTTTTTTCCCTCCTTATATTCACTCGTCAGTATAAAGTCTGATCATGTAGTAAGACTAATTATTTCCGGTATTTTAATCACTCCTCTTATAAAAAATGTATTAATTTTAATCAACAATTACATTTTTTAATATTAAATGCGTTTTTAAAGAAATCGTTTACTTAACAAATTAAATTTTTCATTTTGAAGGTCATGAATTATTATAACGTTTCTTTCTTTTTTAAAATAATATTTTTAATTAACAAAATACCTTTATTTTGTAAATTTATTTAATTCTATATTTATTTGATGTGCTTAGAACGAAGACATTTATATGTTTCATATTAACAAAAAATTAATATATTTTAATCAAATGCAATATTGCAAGCAAATGCAGCGATTTAGTTTCTGATAGTCAACTAAATTTGTTTGTATGGAAGCATGCCCAGACAAGAAGCTGCGACTAGGCTACGTCTGGAGCGCGGTACGCCGGGATGAACTTACAGGAAAATTGCACTTAATACGGCAGCCGTCTGCCTGTTTCGATTTAATTCCACGCCCGCTATCGCTTACCTATTCATCTTATGTATCCAATAAATATTTACGACACCGTCGTCGGCTTCCGTATATTTCGCAAAGTTATCAATGCTGTGCCAGTTCAACGCTTGCTCTCGACTTCCTGCCCTATCGAACCGTTCATAAAATTTAATTTATCAATTGCTCAATTATTATTAGTAATATTCCGTTATTATTAGTAGTATTCAATTATTTCCGATATTAGTATCGGATAACCTAAGTTAATACGCAAATTTTTTTTATATTTGAATAATTTAATTTCTTGTTTAATAAAAGTACAAAAAAAAATAAAATTAAAAAATAAGTAAAAATACAAGTCACGATTGGTTGTCCGATAATGTCAGGTGATAGCTGATTGCACGATGATAATATCTTAGTTTTTTTTGTTATTAACTCTATGAACCGAAATTATCCCTTTTTAAGATTTTATTGCAGCCATTATATAAGTTTCTGGTAACAAAGATCTAATAATACATTCATTTCTATATACAACGTAAATAAATTACAATGAGACATGGCTATTATACGGGCCCGTAGGGTGTTATTTACTTCTTTTCTTGTTACGGTTAAATGCTACCTGATAGAGACAGGTGCTGAAAGTGTGATGGTTCGCCAGCTTTAGTATGCAGTGTTGCTCCGCGTGGTGCTCCGTTTTCCCGGGCCGAGGAACAATGGCCGACGCATTCCATCGCATCACCGTTAGCGGCCGACGGTAATCGTCGATACGCCTTCCCCTCTCCCCATGACGGCCCCCCAATGACGTGATAAATCAAACTAATAAACATTCAAGTCTTCCGCGCTGTCTAGCGAAGATTGCGTACCAGCTTCTCCGTCCATTAAATATCTAATTGCATTGACTCTTTATAGGCAATTGTTTATAACTTATATTAATGGAAACGTGTATTAACATTGCTATATTATTTCCTGTCGTTAGTAGAAATCTCTGTTTAAAATAATTGATATGGCTTTTCTATTTTATATATGGCTATTATAAAAAAAATATCATTCAGATGACCAGAATATCACAACTTATCAATCTATTCTTATTATAAATTAACTCTATACAGTATACAAAGGCTATATAACACTTTTTTTCATATTTCACTGTTTAATTACATCGCTATTAAGGCGTCGCTATAAATTTTTATACGAGAATAACTTACCGAAGCCGCGGCGCGCTTGGCTTTAAGCCAGAGCAAACAGGGTAAAAAGCAAGGGCGGCGGCGGCGACCGCGCCCCGATATAGCGAACAAAGTCAAGGCGTGCGAGTGTGGCACGAGCAGCAGCAACCGAGCGGCTCTCGCGCGAGTATGGCCACTTTGTAGACACACCTTGTGCGGGGTGTGCCCAAACACGCCGTGTGCAAATCGACCTGATACATAGACAAGTGAACTCATTATGAGCGCATCGCCTAATTCCATTTTCAGCCGACGAGGGTTCGTCTCCTGTAAAACGCGAAAAGTTCATGCGAGATTCGTACAACACTGCGTTATAGCCTCCGGAATGAATTATCCGCGACCAAGCCACTCCGACGTGCGACGTGCGTCGTGCGTGATCCTTTTTGTTGTAATAAATATAATGATGGCCCATGGCAAAAAATTACTGGATACTATCTAGTTTATACATCAGTACCTAGGTATGATGTAGTTAGTAGGCAGGGCTGTGCCACTAAGTGGTTTTTTATCATTTTAATATAAGCTTTAGTAATGCCGATGCTTTCAAAGCGCTTGTCCAGATGAAATTCATTCTTTTTGAATTACCTTATGTGTTTATTAAATACCATGATTATTCTAGTTATTATAATAGTTAATTTATACATTTATTTGCTGTTCTCTTTTAAAGAAGTTTTTAATTAGTGAATAACTGTGTGTTAGTACATCGGAACATTCGAGCGTTCTAACACGGCAATAGAAAAGGCACCTTCCGCTTACACGCTGGCGCATAGCACGCCGGTGACTCACGCAACAGGCTTGAGGCCTGAACAAGGACATCCTCGCCGTCGCCCGAACTGTGGCAAATGGGAGCACAAACATTACTCTATATCCGTCGGCTCTATTCACCATTGTGCCGCAACAAATTGCGGACATAATAAACTTCGCAACACCTCGGCCACGCGTCGCATGACACACGACTATTTTGAGAAATGTAACTGCGTTCAAACATAAGTTGTAATCTTATTCTATGGTTATAAATATATTTGCCCTTTAACATTTTAACTGGTTTGAGTTTGAAACTAGTATAAATTGAATAATACTTTTCTATTATTCGTAACAGCAATGTTATAATCGTGATCGCTAGCTTTTTATTTTTGCTTGTAAGATATGCTGTACATTTTAACGTTTATAATATGCAGAAAGTTAACCGTGGGTGAATATTTTTTTCCTTACGGCATTATAAGCTTAAAGAATTTGTTTCCAAATGATCGCTTATTTTATTTACCTTGCATATGTGCAGATGACTTGAAGGCAGTGACGAAGCGACTAATCGCGCAGGCCAAGCGGGAGGGCTCCCCGGATAACATCTCGATAATAGTGGTGTTCCTGAAGGATCCGCGCGACATCGTCGCTTCCATCTACCCGCCCATGGATCTTGGGTAGGTTTCCTGTTACATTAAATTGCTTTAAAGAATTTATTTACTTACATTTATAATAAATTATCAATGGAGATATTACCAACATATTAAAATTTATTTATAGAGTTACTTAGAAGTTTAAAATTAACAAAAAGCATGCTATCTAAATGTTATATACTATATATGGTACCGTATATATTATATACGGCTTTAATCCACAAATGTTCCAATCACATTTAACTCTTGTGTGAATTAAGATTATTCGTGTAAAACTGTACAAAATCTATAAAAAAGATCAATGCCGCTCAAAAGTACAGTAACTGTTTACTTGAAATACAAAGACACGCGAAACATTTATTTGATATCATACAGGTGAATGTTGTTGCGTTTGATTATTTACTGACAAATGCTTATAGCTATTAACACCTGTCAATAAATAAATGATCGGGTTACACATTAACATTTGTTTACAAACAATAAAAAAGCGACGCGTTTGCAGTTCGGAACTTCGTATAATGCAATACATGATACTGTTTAGTCGTGATGGAAGTAACAGCTGTTGTATCGAACGTAATCGGCCGTAATTTGGGGAAATGCGCTTCCTCTTCCTATCGACAAAAGTTGTATGGTTGTAACGTCTGGATTAAATTTTGATGTTTAATATAAAATTATGTATATTCCTACATACATACCCACGAATACTGAAAAGAGAAAAGATATGAGAGACATTTATGAAAAGAAGTTGATAGGTATTATGTGCAATAATAATATTGTTTTAAGTTAACAAGATACAATAAATATTTTGCGTATATCTGCGTAGTCAATTGCTCACATATATAGAGGTATAGTGAAACTTAAATATATTTTTATTTTTACGTGTGTGCGCGAAGGCTGGACAACGCGTTATCGGGTGCGCCGCTGTTCGCGAGCGAGTCGGACGGACGCAAGCCGGACGCCGTGGCGATGGCTATCGACGACTGTGTCGACACGGAGCCAGACGCCGACAACGGCGTGTCAGACAGCGACAGCGAGGACTTCGGCCCCGAGACAGCGGTCGACGCGGAAGACATGGACGACGGCGACCACCGTGAACCTGAGCCGCCGACGCCGCCCGCCAACGCAGGTAACTCACTCAAACACCCTCACGTAACCATTGCAAACTATACGAATATTCGAGCGTTGAAATATTAATTAAAGTCATTAACAAAATATATTAATATTACGAGTTTATTGATTTTACATATAGCACACTGATTCGAAGATTGTCATTAACCCTTTGTCTGCAAAGTGCTTTGATCGATTTCACTGTAACAGACACACGTACACCAATAATCACACAAGTAGGCATCGAGAGAGCAATCGCGTCCATAGGTTTTTTTGGTTTTTTTTTTTTGATAAAACAACGTATTAATAATTTGGAAAGATATACGTGTCGGAACACAACCGTTGAATTTCGGAAAATGCATATACACTGCCGGCCAAAAGTTTGAGACCACCTTGAAAAAATTACAATATTGAATAAAACTCTAAAAGTTAGTGCTCTA
>DWQX01001748.1:0-25686 GCA_018245475.1 Pharmacophagus antenor | reverse complement strand
CCCCGCCCCACGGCGGCCCCGGCAGCTGGGTAAAACCGCCCCCCCCTACCCCACCAAACCCACCCCCAACCACCCCCCACCCCCCCCCCAAACACCCCCCCCCCCCCCCCTCCCCCACCCCCACCCCCCCCCCCCCCTCTTTATATAATATTGATACGACAGTGGCTCTATATAAATAATATGCTGTTGCTTTGTAGTGTCTCTGCTCCTATAAACTTTCACTACATTAGTGTAAGCAATTTTAACGTCTCAGTATAATCAACGTGAATATTACAGATTAAATAAAGACCGTCAATTGAATGTCATTTATTTTTTCTTAATACAATTTTCTGGTAAATTACTGGTTATGTTTAATAAACAAAGTAGTGATATTTAAAAAAAAAGAAATTTTACTTTTAGACAGATAATTAGTCTGCACAAGTACTTCGATGGTTTTTTTTATCGAGGATAAGCCTTGAAACTGTCATGTCCAAACCTCTCATTGGTTCCGTTTTCATATCGATCAAAACACTCCTTAATTTAATTTTTTTTTTTTAACTATGTATGTAGTGATCAACTTCTTAACTCCATTATACTAAATATTTTAATAAATGTAATATTAAGATGTATTGTAATAATAAGTTAGGCATAATGAATTAAATACAATTAGTACAATATTTTATAGTTTGATTACTAATATTTTTTTATTAATTCGAATTTCAATAGGAATCATTTGGAAACGGAACCAAATGTTTCTTCATATTTTAAATAAGCATTTAAAATAGCAGCGCGTATTGCTTAAGGCTTTTGCATTTAACATTATGCGTTAATGTTCTCTAAGTTTCTCTTTACAATTATATTGAATTTTATAAGGTTAATTTTACTAAAATGATGTTAGTTAAATAAATGTAACTTAGTTATGCTATTTTATTTATTAACCAACGACGATGAAATAGGTGTTTTTTTTTTTATTTGCGTAGGGCCAATTTCCGTTTACACTATTTCCATTTAAATATATCAAAATGGACCACTCGCTAAAGTTGATGGGTTCAAAGAAAAAAAATCAGGGTTAAAAAAGGTTGAAAAAACGGCTCTAGAGATCAGAACGATTGAAAAAGCAACACCCGATTCACAATTTCTTAGACCGAATAAAATTATATTCAAAACCCGATTGTCTTTAAAAATTTGCAATTTCATTAAACTGTAAATGATAATATTACTTCTCTATATATGACCTCAATTTCACGCGAAATTCAGTAACATTGAGGCTGTTGATTGTAACTAACTAGACCCATGTTACAAGGCGCCTACATTGTTATAATAGTCAACATAAAATGTAAGTCTATGATTTATTTGCTATGCTATTTACAAGTTAGTTTTTCCTATTTTATTGAAAAAAATAATCTATTGTACATAGTCTTCAAATACAACAAGAATTATGAAAAAAAAATCTACTTAACCTACAGGGATTTGTCAATGTCTTATCATTAAGTGACAGTAGGTAATATTATATTATTGTGACAGAATTTTTATGTATGAACATCAAATAAATTAGTGCAATGAAGGTATTAAATAAATGTTTAGAAATGTGTACAACGACGTATGTCAAAATACCGTTATGGTTTATTGGAGGATTCGCTTTGGGACAATTGTACTACTTTTACTTTTTAAAGGATATTCGACTACCGTATCACATTGTGGAAATTACTTCTTTAATTATAAGTATCATATTAGGTAAGAAATTAGCAACGGGATATATCATTAAACAAACAGTTTATACATAAGGTTTTATTAATAAGCAACTAATGAGTGGTGACAACGATGTTTCTGGTTGTACAAGCTATCAGACAAGCAATATTAATACTTTTGGTAAAAATTGTTTATGTCCATTTTTGGATATATAATTGATATTCTTTATCAATGAGTGATTTTTTCCAAAACTATTATTCCTATTTTCCCAACCTAATTTTGATTATGTGGAATTATTTGGTAATTTTTAAATGGGATGAATTTTGAATATACTCTTTTTATAAGGAATGATCAAAATTGTAAAATTTTGTTACAAATTATCAAGTTCAAAACGTTATCTATTTTCCAATCCATAGGGTTTTATTTTCTTTAATATTTATACGATCAACTTCGAAGTGCACTTTTTAAAACTTTTCGAGACTTATTAAAATGGGAGCACTGATTTTGAGCTTTTAATACGCGTCTAATTGAGAACTTGGTTTCTATCGTTGGTTAAAAAGATAACAATCAGCCTAAGTTACATCTTACAACATTATCTATACGCCAGTGAGTCTAGCCAAAATCAATCTCTTCGAAGATTAGCCGGAACCAAAATACACAGAGACGGATTTTTCTTAACAAACGTGATCACAATTAAAATGTTATTTGTTCTAGAAAAAGGATATGACAATGGTCATGTAGTCTATTTAAGCGATGTAATATTTTACACAATATACATAAAGTCTGATTGTGTATTACATATCTAAAATCGTTTTAAGCCAATAGAAAATAAATTTCAATCGACGATCTCGTAATTATAAAGTATCTATTGAGAGCAAAGCTAATTACCATTACTTGTTGCTTAACTACGAACAGAGATCTTGTAACAAATAAAGTTTGCAAACAACATTTGTATGTTATCGGGAAACTTCTAATTAACGCAGCGAACAGTAATGTCGTAATCTTGAATGCAAAAAAAAAAAAGTTTCATCAGTTTAAAAACTTTCATATTTCTTGACGCGTAACAGTTTTATAACAATCCTACAAATGTATTGATTAAACTTTTTTTTTTCTCATATACTTTTTCCTTTTTTTATCATCTACGGGCCAACGCTTGATGATTAAATTTATCGACACACGGAACTGAGACGTCACATATCATTTATCAAATAAAAATATATTTTTTAACGGCATTAAACTAACACTCGACTTCAGTTTGTCATCATGTAGATGTTAAATCATAATGAGGCCGTAGATAATGATGCGTGCTGGCTGACGTGAAATTGAAAATTATTTATTTTTGGTAGCTAGCCACGTGAATTCGATAATACCTAACAGTATTAAAACTCCACTAGTCATGTAGCACCGAAATCGAAACAGCTCTCATTGCCATAAGATATCCTTTTGTTATCCAAAGAATTTGACTAACTACAATACTGTTCCCTAACCTATTTGATTGAATGTCCCGCTTTTGCGTAAAAAAAAATTGTCTCCCGCGACTCTTGCAATTTTTATCTTATGTCCACCAAAAACAAATAATAACCAAGAAATGTAACGATATAATTCGTTATATCACTTGGTTACATTTTTTTTTAAAGTTACTGATCACTCCTCTCACCCCACCCTACCGCCCTCGTAATAACAGCATTGTGCCCACTTGTGGAAGCCTACGTTCCACTTTAAGAAACACTGAGCTACAGGATCCTTCAAATCTTATTTGGGTTTTAAATATAAGTCTCTTAATCCGGCCACACATTTTAAGTAATACTATTAACGCCGAGAATCAACACAAATCATTAAAACTCTGGCACCGTACGGATTAAAATCTAATAATCCAGTAAGTACTTAATAATTAATTTGAGTATATATTCAATGAAATATTCTTCGCAAATAAAAGAGTGCTGTTTCTCAACAGTTATAGCACGGAACACCAGTAACGCTATAATTCCACTATTTATTGAGAAAAATGAAACTAAAGATTTTCGTGGAGGCAGGCATATTCAAACTCAAAAATTATTTATTTAATAGGGTTTTTCAATTATATTTACCCGTCAATAGTTTAATTACTGTCACTTCGCAACGCGCCTTCTTTTGAGAAAAACTGACCAGAACCCCCCGGAAGGGGGAGGGAGGTTGTCTTTTTTTTCTCATCGTCATTATACTTACAAGTTGAGAAATGTAGAAGGCACAACTTGATCTTTGCAATCCCATGTTGAGTGAGTCTCGAAATCAGTTTTCATCTTAGTGTAGATCCTTTTTTCGAATTCTACTTGATTTTTTTAAATAAAATTCTAGTATTTAAGTGGATTTGTTTGTTCTTTTATTTATCTAAATTACCTTATTCTTTATTTGAAAGTGAAATTTAAACAAAACGCTTAAAAGCTTTCGGGGCCACTGGTCTGTAGCGGCTGATGCGGGAAAATCGAATTGCACAGGGTTAATAAGAGTAATTAAAATTCTAAACGTTAAGAAATTTATATGTTTTTATTCTGTCATCACTCTCCCACACCACAGGCGTCGGGACCGCCACGGCCGTGCAACTCCGATGCATCTCACTGCTGCTGCTGCCGATGTACTGTGGTAAGCCGGGCCGCGGCGTCTTGAAAGCTGTCGTACTCACGTACGTTATTGCAGGTTATATTCGAAAATAATCGTTATATTATGTAACAGACATATTTTAACAAAAATGTTGCTTATGCTTCATCTATATATTAATTAATACGTAAAACGAAAACGTGGTATTTTTTTAAAAGAAAAATAGGGGGACGTAGGAGTATGAAATGGATCATATTTATTAGAATTTATGTGGATAAGGTGTGAAGAAAGTTAATATTTTTTCCCATTATAATACCTAAAAATACATAGTCAATAAAAAAACATAACACAACACCACGCGCTTGACATAAACGAACTCACATGTATACTTCTTTGTTTATAGTCTATTTATGAGGTACGTGGCCAAACTGAGAGTAAATTAATATTATTATGGTCTAATTTCGACTTTTCCTTTCTATTTACTGTTCAACACTAACTTTTTAATCGTTCTTGATGACTCAATTACAATACCTGAATATACAATACAGTTTCCAGTATAGAAGTGACCCTGGTCTTTTTCTTTGAATGAAGACTCCTATTTAAAATAAGCACCAGCAAAATAGTATAATTGTTAATACAACGAACTGTAATAAATTTAGGGATTTAGATAGCACGGGTTCCCCACAACACATATTTTTTTTATTTATATATTAATGTTATAATATTTTTAGGTCCTATAACAAATATGGGGTACAATGCAAAAGAAGTTATACGCGTGTTTGCCTGCAGTACACAGCTATCGTACAACTTATCTGAAATAAGATATAAACTTTTGGCGATGCCGATCAAAAAAGCAATTGTTGAATCGAGATCACAAATCGAGTTATTTAAGGATACAATCAGGTATAAACTATTTTTAAAATCAAAGATATAACATATGACAATTCAATTTAGTCATAAAGTATAATAGACATAATTAAAAATTACTTGTAATTCAAACGAAACCTGTGTGAAATGATATACTATAAAATTATATTATATTCCCATCAAATAAATAAAAATTAAGCCCAATTATCTTCTCATTATTTAAATTAAATAATCTATTTCTTTAAAGATCCATCGAGGATGTCATATCACCGATCGAAAAAGAAATAGAGAGCACTGAGGAGTTAAGGCAAATAGAAGAGCGCAGCGTTGCAGACGAGTTTATAAAGAAGAAACGGCGAATCAAAGAGTTTGAAAGCAAATACCAGTAAATAAATAATGAAAAAAAAAAACATTATTATGTTTGGTATTATTAAAACATTGCAAAAGGCGTAATAAAACGTCTGCATGTGCTGCATCATTATCAAAAATTTTAAAATAATTCCTAAGCAAGCATATTTCACCAATTACAGTTTCATTTGTGTCATAACGTGAAATTGAGGTCAAATGGGATAACATATCACCTTTAAAAAAAACAATTCTTTTTAGTGTGCAAGCAGACTCATGCACGTACTTCGTTAGCTTTAATTAAAATAAATTTCCGTTTGCTTATTATAGTACCTTTTACAATTTAATAGTGTATCTTTTATAATTCTATGGTGATTTTTATTTTATGTCATATATGTTTTACTCAGTGGCAAACTGATACAGCAAATCCCAAACATTTAAACGCATTTGTTGTAAAATAATGTGTTTTTTTTTATTATTTTCGACGTCATCTCATGATGTACCAGTTTAACTATACAATTCCACGTCATTCTATTAATAGTATAAGTCGAATTTTAAGGCTTTTTTGGTTTAAGTTGTAACGCGATTGGTTATAAATTTACACAAACTCTCGATATACTTTCTGAGTGGGATTTCCACATTTACCATACAAAACGATTGATAATCCCTCTTCGTTATAATCGCACACACGGTGTGCCGGTGTTGAATGGTTTGACTGCCTAAAGTATATTTTCGTGCTCATTCTTCCAGAGCTTCGAATACAAGTGACGCGGACGTATATCAGAAGCAGTATCTTAAAAAGATAGAATACCGATGCGAGGACCAGATAACGCGTGGGATCGTTAAATGTGCAGAGATGTTCGCCTCGGCGTACAATGACTGCTACAGGGCAGCGGCGCCAGAATCAGCTGCCGCAACGTGCAGACTCCTAAGAATCGAATATGCGTGTGAGATCCGACGATACCTCAACGAGAGTGAACTATGTAATGGAGTAAGCCAGGTAATATTACCAACATTCTATTTAAATTGATGGTCGATTGAATCTTTTTGAACCCGCCTGACTACCACTCCCAATATCAATTTGACAATTAACTTGAAAACAAGACTAGTATGAGGATAGCAACAGGTTTTTTTTTATATCAAAAGATAATAAAGTACTTCTTTTAAAAGCTTATTTCTCTTACAAATGACTTGGTGTTACGATTGTCCATAGGTAATAATCACTTAAGAAATATTTGTGAAACAGTATCTTTTGAATAGATTCATTTAGGAAAAGAAAATGTCGACTTTGCAAAAGTATGTCTATTGTTAAGAGATCACCGAAAGTTGTATCGTCTATACTTTTATATTTAGAATTTAATACTTGTATTTACATGATAATGCCTGACTACCAGGAATTTTATTACCTTTTACATTCATTTCGCAGATCAATCCAGGCTTAGGTGTAGGTTACTCAGTCCTCAAAAGGATAAAGAAGAAACTGACAGATAATCTAAAAGATGTTAAACTTCAATACAAAATCACATATGAAAGAGAGCTATATGACATCCAGGTTCGTAAGTTCACTTTAACTGATTTGACAGTTCTTATTACAGATCGATAATTAGACTCCATATTTCAGTTCAGATTACCTGTAACTTTAGATATAGAACAAAAAATATATTTTTCTTATTATTACTTTTCACAATACATAAACTATTTCATAAAACTTGAACCTAAATAATAATGTTTGTGAGAATACAGATATAATTTTTGACGTCTATGCAACGAGAATGTATTATGTCCTTATATTACTAATAGGACGCGAAGGAGACGGGTAAGCGTGTTATGCACGAGTTCGAACAGAGGGGCACTAGCATGCAATACGCGCTCAGTATAGTCAATATTTGTCTCGCTCTGATGATGCTACGTATAGTTATCGCCGCGCAGAACTACCACGATAACTATCTAACCAACATCACGCATGACAATGTTTATATCACGACGTATTTTAAGCGAATCGACGAGAGGCGGAAGTCGAGAAACAAATACACGTTGCTTCCGTTGAAGAAGGTATTCCTTTTAATGACATCAACAGCATATACAATCTATTGTAATAAAATGTGTACTTTAGGAATGTTTAAAAAATAAAGAAACTTACTTTAGGAATGTTAAAAAAAAAGTTTTTTTTTCTAAAAAAACTAGTGATTGTTTCCATGTCACGTCTTATATTGAATAAAAAAAGTACGTATGTAAAACAACATATGTCATTGGCGGTCCGGTGAAGTTCTTATAAGCTTAAAAAGGTCTAAGAGCGAGTTAGTTTATTAAAATATAAAAGTAGAACTTTGGTTGTGACCGTTATTTTCGCAGTGATGATTTCTTAAATTTTTTTATCAAACCAAACTTTCGTCAAACAGTAGAGTGTAAACGAGAAAAAAAAATATGTTACAAAGGAAATCAGACGTAATTCTCTCTGTTGGAACGATGAAAGGTCATGTGGAGATGTGGGAAGACGCTAACATCTCCTTTTAATGGCTAAGTCTGGTCGGTTTTTTTCGACAATGGGCTAACACAAGACAATTTCCTATGATGTGATGATCCAATAAGGCCGTAGATCGTTAAGCGCGTTGGTTCAGTAATTCGAAGAAATGCTGTGACATGGCGGCGGATTACACTTTGACGGTGTTACTTATCCCGGCGGGTACAAAGAAACCCTTCCATAATTTAGACACCATTACTCACGTGTCTTCGTAATTGAAAACAAGGCAAGCGATAAACTTTTGCACCACCGAGGCAGTCAATTTTATTGGTGAAAAATGAATACAAATTTTTTTTATAGGTGGAGTAGGCAATCGAGCAAGCGGTTCAGCTGATAGAAAGTGATCTCCGTCGCCCATAGACAGCCGCAACACTCGGGGAATCGTAGTTGCGTTGTTGATCTAACAGTTTGAGCTCCTACTGCAGATGGAGCGTAACAAATACGTGGATGTGCGCTCGTTAGAGTACAAGGCGTCGCAGCGCAGCAAGCTGGTGACGCTGGTGCTAAAGGTGATGCTGGAGGTGGTGACGGCGACCACTTTCGTAATGTTGGACCGACTGTTCTACGAAGCGCTTGACGTAGTGAAGCAGCACGCCGTGCTTGACGTCATCCAGCAGGGCACGAGGGACTTACAAATAGAAGTAACACTGTCCATGAACACTATGCTTTAATTTTTAAGTATAGAACTACATGACTAAACAAGAAGAGCGTTCCGCACATGATGCTAAGAGATATGTTAGTTTTATAGCTACGTGAAAATATCTTTAGGGATAAGTTAACATGGAGGATGAAGAATATATGAGACTTGCTTACGCCTAAAACTTCTATTGTCACCTATTCATTGCAGGATCATGAGAGAACTTTGCTATTTGTGTTTCGCGAGCATTTCAGTAAATCATATATAATATGCCTGTCCATAACAATGAGGCATCGATAAGGTCTGGGATGTAAGGGTACGTCCGTTACCCCATTAATCTCTAAAAAGGGGTTTAAAATTAAGAGATGTGTCATAACAACATTTTTCTTAAAAGAAATTTAAGAATTTCGTGCCCAAATTGTGACTAACGGAAACCTATTGCTAAGCCACTGCCCTTCGTCTTTCCGTCCTTCAGTAGGCTCTATCTCATGAACTGTAATTAGAAGGAAATGAAAATTTACACAAATCGTGTTTTTAAAAATATTAGCAACAAACGTAATTTTATTGACACAGAATCCTTTGCGGTGCGAGTCCGATTCGCACTTGGTCATTAATTATTCTAGTTTTCTTGACTATGACTGTTGGTAGTGTGATGTGCCTATAGGCCAAGCTCAGACACATAAACGCAAGCGTACGTAAAACCAAATAACAGGATTGAATTTTTTTCCTGTTTCAAAATATCCTTAACTTAGTTCATGACATTGTTTTAGTAGAACAACTTGGGTTTTTCGTCTGGTGTAGTAGTATCGTTACTGATTGTTGGCTCCTTCTTCGTCTGACAAGGTCGATGGTAATGGAACGGTCGCCACCACCATGCGAAACATCCTGGGCAGCCTGAACGGGACGCGCCGCACGCGTGCCGTATCCAACGAGGACTGCCTGCCGCGCCCGCGCAACATGCCCACCGTCTACTTCGTCAAGATCTACTGCGGCTACCTCTGGATACTTCTGTTGTTGTACTTAAATCCTTTTACAACGCGTTTGAACAGGTACGTTCTTTTAAAGACAAATCCTAAAGTGAAAGTTTTATACGTCACAACGGCAAGTAAAATTAAGGAAATAGAAATTCCTAGTAAATTTTCAAATATTTTAAGAATATTTTTATATTCCATGGTACACACACAAGCATACTATAAAAATAATAGGTATTTTATAGATAGTATGCTTATTATTATGACTGCCTCCGTGGTGTAGTGGTTTACCCGCTTGCCTTGTAACGCAGAGGTCACAGTTTCGTTTCCGAGACCATGGTAATAATGGAGTCTGGATGGTGGTAAGGGTTTTTCAAAACCCGTCCGGCTAGCTATTACCCTCAATATTAATCTGCCGCCATGACTGCATTGCTGTGTTTCCGGCAGTCATACATGTCAGAGTCAGAATTATTCTATACGGACACGCATCACCATCTACGACCTCATTGTCATTTAACATCAGGTGAAATCGAAGCCAAGTGTTAAGCCATATCCGATAGAAAAAGGTAAAATACTCTAAAGTTCTTCGGTATAAACAAATTTGTCGGGTTATTTCTTTCGCGAATACCTTGTGATTTGGTTGAAAATAAACGATTGTGATGATAATATTTAACAAAGTTTATTTTATAGTGTCAATAATTCAATGCGCTATTCGACTATTGTCATAAATCATCGAAAAAAGATCCAAATATAGACAAAATACAATTGAAATTTATTCAAATAGGTAGATATTTTATTTTGAAATGAAGTTTTGCTTTAGTAGGAGACATAATAGCGGAAATAATTAGGTTTAAAAGTACACTCTTTAGCTAGCCTTTGTCAAGATTAGACTATATGATAAATAGATTACATGATAAAAAAAATGGTTTAAGCGACGCAGTTGAGGAATCAAAGAGCCACGTGTGGTTTGCCGATCGCTTCCATAAATAATTTTTTAGCTTTTTTGAACTCCTTTGATCAATCCTAACCCTTTACTGAACGTGTAATATAATGTATGTATTAAAAATTAAAATATAAATTTGTTGTAGCATTAACATGGCGGGGCCTTGCCCAAATTCCAGATTGATTTGCAGTTACTTCTATCCGCGGCGTGAGAAACAGCGAATTCTCTACTTATACAACGACATACTCAAGAAGCGTATGAAGATGCAAAAAACACTTAGAAGGAAAGCGTTGCAGGCGGTGCGCGCGCATTACCTCTCAGGAGAAAGTTTGTGCAGTTTAAGAATGAGGTACTAATTTATATAAGTCTTTGTAAAACAAAAATGTATTTCGCTAATTTTTTGCTTTGTTTAATTGCGATTAATAATATTTTAATTTAGTCTTTCATTAAAATCTCAACGCTACGCATTACTCGTTCGATTTGAGATTTCAATTTTGCATTTTAATTTTACCGAACAGGAGAAACTGGTTAATTTTGAATTAGTAAAATTAAAATCTTTAGATCATATTCTTTTCATTTTATATTTACGAGCTCCTGTTCACTAATTCAGGTTCCCGCGGATATTCGGATGGCTTTCAGTTATACCAGCTGCAAGAATGACTTGTTTGATTTGCGGGGAAACTGAACCAAGAGGTAAGGTTATAAAGTTGACGAATATTACCTGCCGTAAGTGTGTTCTTCGCATCTGACAGGTGACTCTCACTAACCAAGCTACCTAACGCCGCAATTCTAATTGTGAGTATTACTATTGCTCAACACATATTACTGAACGCGTGCGGTGTTTAAATATAAACATTTGACACGTTAACTTGTGTACGTATTAATTTAATGTAAAAGCGTTACGATATGTCTTCATTTGATGATTTGTTTGTGCCGAAATATAATTTCGAGTGCGAAGGGTTAAGATGCGTCATTGCAGCCGCGTCGCGCTGGTGGCACCGGTGCGCGTGCCCGGCGTGCGGGTTCGCGTGGTGCGGCGACTGCTGGCGCGCGGCGGGCGCGCGCTGCCTCGCCTGCGACCCCATCACCCGCCTCGGCGACCTTGACTCGCTCAGCGACGACCAAGCAGAGTACTGATGCGTATTCCACTGTTAACATCGCATCGGATCTTTAACCCTTTGCGGTTAGATGGTGCCTCTGCAACGTCAATATGATTCACGCTGCAGGTCTTTGTCATATGTCATTATGGTTCATATTCCATTTCGTTATTACCATGATAGGAAAGCAGTATTGGTTTTGATTAGCTATTGATGTTTATTCTTATAAAGTGGGAAATGATACAATTAAACGAATAAATAGGTAAAATTAATAAAAGTCGTCGACCGCAAGGGGATAATTCGATAAGCGCCAGGTAAATTTTAAGGAAATCCTGTCCAGAATAAAATTGACTGGCAATAAACCGTGTAATTATTATATTACGTTGCTGATTTCTTAACCTATATATTATATTAATAATAATTAAATGACCTCAACGCGGTAATCTATATTTTAATAATAGTTTTATGTCATATTTGGAAGTTTTCATCATAATGCGCGTGGTTTCCTTTTATACGAGTACATTTTTAATTTTAACAAAATATTTACCCGGCAATATTTTTGTTTCACAAAAAATATTAACTGCCGATTCCCCCTGAGTAGACGTGTCGATGACAGCCAGATCAAGTAGCATTGAAATAGTTCTGGACTGGTGTCCTTTACGATCTGCATCATCATTCATAACCTTTGGAGACTTGCCATGATGGCAGTTCCAACGGCTAGGGATCGTGGACAAAGTATTGTCTATTATTCACATTTTAATTATAAAATATTAATCTATTTAAATATATGTAATACAACCGTGAATGAAAAATTTATATCTATTTTTACTGACCAATAATTATATGAAAATGTACAACGATATCGGTCAAATATGAGCTATTTCAAATACCATTATTAGTATTTTTGCATTCATAGTAACTATTATAAAGTCATAATATTACGATTAACAGTCCTGATTCTCCTAGTCCTCAATTCTACTATATTCAAATTAGTTGCCAATGCCGCTAATAGCCCTAAAAAATAGCCGTAAATAAATGAAATGGTATATAAAATTAAATAAATAGAGTAGATATATTTTCCTTTATTTAAAACAATCCGTATTCCAACTGCTCGCCGACAGTTAGGTTGCTAACAAACTGTATATTCTCGGCCACCTCGTTGCATAGCAACGCCAGCCCCGTCAGCTCGCCCTTCTCCTGACGATTGAAGTTGTACACCAGCTGTGGGCAGTGCAATGTTTTTTTTTATCGGTTATGGGCTAACCTATATTTCACCTGATAGTAAGCACGATGCTGTTAGTTGGTGAAACGTGTCCGCCCAGAACACTTCTTGCCCTCACACGTTTGTCTGCCGGAGCACAGCAACGCTGTTATAGTGGCAGCATGATGTCGTGCGCGACAGTTAGTCGAGAAAACCGTATCGCCATCCACTATTAAAACTACTAAAACGCAGAAGATAAATCTAAATGCTAAATATTAAAACGTTTATTACAAGTAAACACTAACGGACAGAAATTCGTCGTAAGTGATCCAGCCGTCGTTATCAACGTCTGCGTCATTATATTTCTCCTTGCGGATCTCCATAGACGTCTCGTCACCTATACTTTCTAGGACCGCGCAACTGTAACCAAAAAATGTTTGCGCGCGTGTGTGTGTTAGAGAAAAATTACACGCAATTTTAATTTAAAACGAACCACAAACTTTCGTTTTTATATTTTTCAAACTTAAATGAAGACATGTAGCATTGTTAATTATGTTCATGTTATTAATTACTTATTACCAGTGATCGAAATAGGCTGAATATATTTACCAAAACTTTGAGGAACAGAGTCAAAAAGTGGAGACTTCCTTAAAATATTTTTTTTACAGGACATCTTCCGGACAATACTTAAAAACTGCTAGTGCTATCGTATAACAATTAGATTCCACCTTTTGTTTTGTTTTATTAATTTGTAGATACAAATAAAAGAACAAAGACAAATCAAAATGCATCTAAATCTATCTAATCAAAATAATAAGAACTTGCAATATTTTTCAAAATTTAAGTAGTAATATAAAAAAATATGTATTCAAGTTAAAACTATGTACCAAAATACCTACTTGGTCAGTTGCAATCAGTTGTATTTTTTCAATATTTTTCAGCTTTAATCTAGTCTGCTCATTAGATGATATTCATTTTTATGCCGAAAATGATCTTTCTACATTTACAGATGTAAGAAGTGGAAATTTGTATAACATTTCGTGATCCGTTTCGAAGTAGTACGAATTAAGTAAGCCATATTTCGATATCTTCGATCAGAGCTGTTTCTCTGTTTCTCCGAAGCTAAACTTTGTTTAAATTTTGTTTTATTATATTTCGTTAATTTTGGTGAAATATAGAATAATTCTCTAAAGGATTAAGTATTACTCTATATCTCCAACGTGCCATTTTTTTATTTATACCTACCGATTGTATTAGACAAAAACTAAGGTAAAATCAATTTTTTTTTCAAAACTTATATTTTTAATGTAAATATTTAAGTTATATGCCGGAGATGTCCCGTAAAAAATATTATTAAGACAACATTTATTTTAAGAATCCAATTGTTTTACAATATTACTAATATTAGTTAATGTCCCGGAAGATGAACCGTAAAAAGTTTTTTTTGAAGTAGTCTACTTTTTGACTCTATTCCTCAAAGTTCAGGTAAATATATTCAGCCTATTCCGATCACTGCTTATTACGTAGCCCAGTTATTGAAATATAATAACGCCGTCATAACATACATTTGAATACATTATTATATGAGTTAAACACTTATTATATTATTTAAAAAATATATAATTTTAGTTATTTTAATTTCGACTGGTATTTCATTATATATTTTGCCTCATCATAGTATAAACTTTGTTTTCCATAAGTTGTACAAACTATGGGTATAAATATTATTAGCGATTGTTATTATTAACATTGTTAAAATAACTGTAAAAGGTTTATGTCTATTTAAAAATAAAGTCGTGTTTATAAATAAAATGTCACTCGTATAATACGAAATTCTTCGTGTTCATCGTGACATCTCTATGAAGCCTCTCCTTATCACAATGGTATTCAAACTGACTCTACTGAATGTTGCAACGTCGCCAAGTGCGCACATTACGTGGCTATACGCCGATATTCGTGTTCTCTTATTCATATGCTACATAATTAGAGATATTTTCGTTACATTTGCAAATATTATAAATATAAATAAACATAGAATTATTTCTAAAATATTTCTAGTAATTTGAGTGTGAATAAAATTTCTTGCTGGTTAAATATGGTATATGGAAAAAGTTTAAACGCTAACAAGTCGTCGAAACCCAACATTCCGTTTGACTGATTATCGAACAGCAGGAATAGGCTGTGAAGGTTTGCAATGGTGACCTCATTCCAACCCGGGAAGCGCTGCACAACTTTTTGCATGCTCCAACGTCGGTCTTGATCTTTCATTTCCTAGGCAATACTCAATATTAACTACTAAGCTCATATTATATGTATACATATTTAAAGCATAAATATATTTTACAAACGAAATGGATACTATTATTATTTATAATAGGCTTTTTAAATTTTACTACACATGATGTTAAGTGACAATTGTCCCTTAATTGGAGTATTTGATAGCCCGCCCGTAATCGATAAAAAAAGTAACCGTGAATTGTGATGCGTACCCGCTCGTAATACTTATGATATATCGGTTACACAATTGAGCACAACAATACAGGCCGGGTGGTTCGAAAACGTCACCATTTATAAAGAAAAAAATAAACTCCACCATTTACATAGCTCCGGAATCAAAGCCGGGATCTTCCTATTACAAAGCAAATAGATTGCAAGTTCATTATAATTCTCAAACCACATTATATCCGCTTATACCCGTAAGGATAACTTTATTATTTGTTAAGTAATTTACTAAAATTAAACAGTTCTTATAGGTGTAGATAGATACTTGGTTATATTGTCGTTGCTCTGTCAATCTCTTGTAAAATAAATCTACTAATTTATCGTAGTCCGTCATGGTTGTTTTTAATGACTCTGACGTCTTTTTTTGAGGTTCACCTGATGGAAATATAACACTTGAATAATTTCTTTCCAGTACATTTTAAAGTTATTAAAGAGATGCTCAAGAAGTTTCGAAATAGTATAATAATTGCTAAAGATCATCACCAGTAGCCGTGAAATCTTCTTGTCTGTAGAAACATATTGGTTTTCGTTTCACTGGATACTCAAAGAACCTGCCCAAACCAGTGAATATTGTACTCAGTTGATGACCCATGCTTATTACATTTATTGCATAAGTTATGCAATATTAATCTTAGAGGCTTCTTGTCATGTTTGACACCATTGTATCTTTTTAATTTTTAATGGTAAACTTCTTAATTATACTTTAATAAATGTTCTGCATTAAATTCATGAAAGGAGACGAAAAACTTATTTTAAAATAGATATTTCTCATCTGTTTACGTTTTATTTACTCCACATTTGTAACTATTAAAATAACGGGTATGCATAATTCTTAAGGGTGTAGTAAGAATTGGAGGTCGACTGTAATATAAAAAAATTAAAAAACAACGTTAAAAATGTAACACAAGTAAATGTTACAACGTATGAGAACTTTCATTGTTTATACAAATAAAAAACTCAAATGAAATACACATAATTGTAAATAGTACATTTGCTAATAAGTTATACAACAAGTTTTGCATTATCTTATATTTGCCTTTTTTTCAATGTTTTCATTAGACACAGATTTTGCGAATTTTTTATGCAGTGAAACTAATTCACAAAATATATTTTCATTAATTTATTTATCAAATACTACATGATCATTTAGAATTTTTAAATAAGGTGATGTTTTATTACTTAAATTATTTATGTATATCATTTTTTTAATATCGTAATTAGTCGTCGTGGTTCATAGAAAACCGAATTATCATCATCAGGCACATCACTAACGGTTATAGAGTGTCATCTATAGGCATCACTATTACACCTACACACAAAGGTGAAAGGTTGACAAGTTTGATAATTTACTACCGTATCTTTAATACCTATTTTCGTACTGCCTGTAAGATAAGAACTTATTTTTTTTCAATCTTCACGCGCGGAGTTTCGGAGTAGTGACCTGTATCGTGAATTTGTTAGTTGTAAATAAATTTAATTTTATCTTTCTTCAGGTGCCGTGTTTTAAGCTACGTGGAACAAGAACCTCTTATTGAGATGGAACCGCGTCCGAAGATTCATAATCCACGAGGTTTCTTCTTTTTCTGACAAACGTTAATAAATTATTGAAAATTTAAACCAGTATCCTTTGCTTGCGTGTCATTTTTGTTACATAATTATGAATTTTTAATTACACTATTTTCTATAATTTTATTTTTATAAATCGATTTAATAATGATATAAAAAAAACCTGGACACTATTGAGAACGAATCATATTAAATGCATATAGGATATTACTTTTCATCAGATAAAGAAAATTAAATTCCAACTTAAAAATGTGGAAAATGGATAAGGATTAAAAATAAAAGGCCATTTTCTATCAATCACTTGATTAATTTTCATACAAAATTCCATTAAAAATTTCAAAAATTCCATGACATATATAGCGTCATGCACAATTGATAAGATTATAAGGATCAAAATAATAACTTTACCGACAGGGTAAATAATAATGTAAATGAAATATGGTAGGCAGTAAATTATTCTAAATTAAAATATAGGAACATTTAAAATATATCAGTCTTCCTCCAACCAGATTACAGAATTTGAACGTAAGATACATAGATATAAAATGAAAAGACCATTGAGTAATGCTAAACGAAGACTTTTTTAATTTTAATGTTTTTTTTTGCGCCTCGTTTAGTGGGAACAATAACTTAGGTGCAATACAAAATAATTCAGCTTATACTAGTAGACAACAGACTTCTAAAGCGGTGATCAAACCACCGCCACATTAATACCAATCAGTCTTAAAGGCAAAATACACAAGAAAAAAAAAGTGAGGTAGACGTGGTTATATTAAGTTTGAACACAACTAGCCTACCAGCAGAGCGGGTAGGCGTGCACCGCCGCCAGACTTAATCCGAGGGCTGTGCACAAAATACTACTTATATATCAGTTACATCGTTTACCGCCCCTTTGATTGAAAAATTATAACGAACGTACAACTAGTCTAAGCTATCGATGTAACCAAAAAAAAGTTATTCAGATGAAATGTAACAATTTCAGAAACTGTTAACTGCACATACGTAAGCCTGCATTGTTATCGCGACGCAAAGGGGAGATCAACGAATCTCTATCAATTACACTAAGACTAACACAACACAAGCGCCTATTTTAATTTAAAAATAGCACGAAAGTGGCTCTCAATACATTTCGCTAAGAATCTCCATACAGTTATAGCAAATATTATGCAGCATCGCGCCCGATCCTCCGGATGGTATCGGATCCAACGTGTCCATCGAACGTGTCCGTTGTTACAGTTCCAACGTGCAATACTCAGTTAACTTGTAGTTGGTTGAAATCATCGAACATTAATATCTCGTACAAAACCTATCACGCATCAGTTAAGATCTCCAATTTTATTGTTTCTATCACAAAACTAACATTTTACTGCCAGCAGCTAGCAGTTCTCACAAAGTTCACGCTCTGCCGCGATCAAATCCCTGACTTTGTAACTATATCGAAACGTGTGCTCGGCAACATCTACCTCTACACTTTTAGAAAGTGCTCACGGCTATGCGATGACAGCTACTCGTTACATACGACACTGACAGGTGGACTTACATTAAATGGACATTAATAACTAAGCTACAATTCACACAAGTGACTAAATAATACCAGTGATTTTATTCATGGAGCCTCTAAAAATTTTGATATATATATATTTTTATATATATATGCACAAAATCGATAAAATGTAACGAAATTATAACTAATAAATATACATAAAAAAATCGTTTCGAATAAAATGCACAATACAATAATTAAGTAATCGTTTAGCAGCTTTCAGCCAAGTCACTCTCACAACGTAACACCACCGCTCTAGAAATTTGCGTGTACCCGCCTATCGCGGACGGACGGGATCGACAAGTAGTTGAGTAGTTTGTAAACTGTAGGGACGACTAACGAGTCGCCGACGCTACGCTGGTAGACACGGTCCGTCCGCGATACGCGATTGATAAATATTAAATATAAATGGCCTTCGTAATTGAGATCCCGAGCGGTAAAGCATCACATCGAGCAATTTATTATGCGAGACTGGTAACATTCTAAGAGTGCACGAGTCAAAACATAATCACGGTACATTGCGCCGGAGTTTGCTTTGCAAATCCATCTCTATGTATTGGAAAACGACGATGAACGCACGGATTTCATTTGAACTTGAGATTCGTAGTCACCCGTAAAAAAAAATATTTATCGCGCATGACGTAAAATTTTGAAATAATATAATAATAATAATAATAAAAAAATGCATTTCATGCAAACACATTAGTATAAAAAAATAATAACATAATACTTTAATAATGGCACTGAACGAAAAGTAAGTTTGCTCTATGTTAATTACCGATATGAAAGGAAATGCTGATTGTCGTTGAAGATTACCCCGAATGACCGTCAGACGCAAAACACTGCACGCCGATTTGCAATCTCGGTAGAAACTGATCTACTTTACTATCCCGCCCCTGTTCGGTTGTTATACGGCTGTAGTGGGCTTTAAGACATAACCCGTACACTTGGGCGTAGTGATCCGAGAGGATGTTGAAATATATATATGCACGTAAACCATCCGTCAAACTATTTCGTTACCGCTTCAAACAAGAATTTTTCCTTCGCTTATTTATCTTAAAAATATAATTTCAGACTCATCAAACTAAATCAGTTCCAAATTGCTAGATACAGGTGAAAATTTTTGTTTGAAGATTGCATGTATCACTAATTTATGCTACTTAAGTTATCTTAGATTAAAACTTAGCCTACACCTACACCTAAGTACAAACGTGAGAATTTTCATATTATAATATTTATTCTAATTCGCGTTCGACCGATCGTTTTCAGCGCGGCAATTTTTTTTTTGTTTTAATGTTTGTGCGTATTACTAATGTTTAACCAACGTTACGCGTAATTAATTAATGACTTTATTCGGTAATCGTAATGCTAATGTTAGAATTAGAGCAAGCTATCGGCCAGACACTACATTACTTTACAAAGCGATTAGAGAGAATTCAATTTAACTATCTATACGACCAAATTTACATCTAACCAGATCCTACGATAACAAGTTACATAGAGAGATTTAACTACAAGCTCACGCAAAACTTCCAACATTATATTAATTAGAGTATATCGGATAGTAACAGGAAAGTAGCAGCGGATATAGTCGAGTCCGTTGCTAACATTTGTTTATAACGTTCTACTTGAAGATAAAATACGTGAGTAGTTATCGATTGTATTATGCTTTAAGGAAAGAGATAGGATCTTAAAATTAATTCCCTCTAGACGACAGACGATAATTTCACTAAGACACCCAACAAGTAAACGACACCCAAACATCTAATGCGAACGCGACACTAACTTATATTTAAATCGTAATTTATTGAACACATACTGACTTGAACACAGCGGCCCTATCGATTAGTTTAAAAAATACAAGTTCATTACGCACACGCACACATACCCATTCAAACAATTTTCGCTACAATATTTGAACTAATACGACAAATTTTGACTGTATTAACTAATTAAAAAAAATTATTATGTAGAAGAATATCTCTATATTATTTACCTATAACAACAATCGCGTTACTGCCTCTAAACGTTTCTAACAAGAAATTACATTACAAGGATGCTCTATGACGGCATACGACCAAATGCTGCCGTCGCTCACTCGGACAACATTAATTTAGCTGGTATAGTTAATTGTGAGATTTCGAAGTATTTCATCGTGAGACAACGTAATATAATGGCAAATCCTAAAATATAATAATAAAAAAATATCACGTATAAAATAAAGAAGTTTCGGTCGGCGCACGAACGTGTGGAAGCCGATGAATTCATCCAAATGTACCGATACAATAATACCTATGATTTGGTAATAAGAACTAGCATTAAACGTAAACGCGCCAATCGCCCCCGCCCGCAAGCCCCTCGTCGGCCACCACGTCTTTAAGACAGTCTTCTAAAGTCAGTCTCAAAGTTTTATTGCAGTAATTTCTTAGTTCCGTTGCCATTCCCTTTCCACCCCTCGAGATGCAAACAAAAGAGAAATATACAAGCAAAACGCTAAAAACTATTATTTACGTAAACGATTCAAGCGTAGTGCCAAAAACGCTTAATTTAAAATATATATAAAAATCAATACGCAAAATAACTTATAATATGAATACATATTAACGTCTGTTTCGTCATTAACTTAGTTAGAGAACGCAAAAAGTAACATTTTGGAAAAATACTTTCAAAGTTATTTTTTAAAATTATCTCACATAAAAACATCTTTTTAATCACAATGTGATTTTTATCATATAGTAGTATATACGATTCAAATATGTAAGTTTATTAGTAAACTATAAAACGCTCGTTAAATTGCTGGATATAGGATGCATTACAATTAGTGCTTTATAGAGTATAGTATAACGTTACTTGTGATTTTAGACCTAATATAGAAATTCACTGAAGCTATAGTTATTTTATATGTGATACAAAATGACTGTAACTGCACTATATATAGTTTGGTACTTATAGACTAGTCATACGGAAACGAAAATCGAAATAACATGGTAACGAAGTGTCATTAAGAGTTTATGGAGAAAGTTATTTGCGCATAACTTAAAAAAAATATATGAGCAAACACTGATCCTCCGTACAAGCTATGCTCGATTTAGGTTTTTCTGAACATTAATAATAAAATTGGCACTTTTTAAATCAATTACAAATAAAACAAAACAAAAAAAAAGAAAATAATAAATCCTGTGAGCCTACGGCCTCCGCTTTGTAATGCCGCAAGGCAATTATATCCGTCAGTAAATCTTTATGTATTGTTTGCCGTGCGAGGCAATGTCTCGGGCGGTGTCTGGCAGCGTCTCAAACAACACGACGAGGTAGCCTTCCGGGGTGAGGGCCACATCACTGGGCCTGTCTTTGTCGTCTAAGCCGGGGCTCTTTAAGTCCACGGCCCACAATATGCGCAACTCTGACGTAAACACGAGCACGCGATGGTTCTTAGAATCGGCCACAATGATGCGTCCGTCGTCGTCGGTCACTATCCCGGAGGGGCGATTCAACTCTCCTATACCGGACCCCTCACGGCCCATGCAATGTAAAACTTTTGATAACGTTGGATCAACCATAAGCAGACGATGGTTTTCAAAATCAGACACTATAATGTTACCGGTTGTTGTAAAGCAGACGCCTCTTGGTGTTGTGGGGCCTTTCAGCAATTTAGCTGGATTGGCGGCTTCAAAAACAAATTTGGTGATGTAAGTTCCGTCACTGGTGAATAGCTGGATGCGATGGTTTCTTGTGTCCGTCACTACAATATTTCCCAATGTATTAACTGCAACGTCCCAAGGATATTGGAATTGTCCGCATTCCTTACCGAAGGATCCAAACTTAAGAATGAAGTTACCGGATGATGTAAATATTTGGACTCTGTGATTATCCTTATCAATGACAATAATACGGCCGTAAGTATCGGTGGTAATGCCAGCGGGCAAATCAAATTCACCAGGTCCTGTCCCTTTCGCACCAAACATCATTTTAAATTCACCGCGATTACTAAATATTTGTATGCGATTATTTCGTCTGTCTGCGACAATAATGTTGCCTTCTCTGTCTACACACAAACCCCAAGGTCTTGATACTTGCCCTTCCTCTTGTCCTTCTTTGCCAAAAGAAAACATCGGAACTCCGGGGACTGGGCTTCTAGTCGGTCTAACAGTAACTGACATCCAATACCCTGGTATCGCTTGGCCAATACCACGAGCGGGATTGGAGTCTATAGCTATACTCGAGGAAATACTGTGATCGTAATAATTAGTTGATCTTGTGTGGCTATTAGCGTATTCAGACATATTTCTTAGACTGCTCGATGCTGAAATATGATAAGAGAGCGGCGAAAAAGATTGGACAGATTGCAAAGACTGCAAAGACAGTAATGACTGGCGGGACTGGATTGACGATGCTGACGTCAATGAATGCATAGATACTGCCGGCGCAGGTTGAACGTCACACTGACGTTTTATCTGATCTACCAAGTCGTAATTGGGTGGGACGAACATAATTCTTTCTTCAGTGATATACATGTTTTTGAACATACAGGAAAAGTAATCCACTTGAGCTCTTCCTTTTTCTTTGGCCATAAATAAATCAATGCCTTCAGAATCCATGCTGCGCACCAAAGTCTCATTTGTATGCGCGAGACCAGCCAAAATCCCGCGTAATGTGTTCATATGATCGGTCAACTCGGTCATTTTAGCTTGACGCATTTTCTCGACTTTATCTAATAAATATTTTTCGCGATCTTCGATTGCTTGGGCATAACAACGCATAGCTTTTCTTATTTTTAAATTAGCCTCTGCGGTCTCTTTTTCATACGCTTTGGACATTGCAACAGCCCGATCAATAGCAGTTTTGATAGCTTTAGTGCCGGCTTTAGTATCTTCAATAGCTCTGAAAACACCGATACGACACATATCGAGAGCACCTTTGATTGGAGAGTAACAGTGATCTTTATGAACCCATAAGGTACACTCTTGACATATGAATATGATACAAGCTTCGCAGTAGAATTTAACAGGGTCACCGTGAAGCTCACAATACATGACTTCTTTTTCGATCGGGACAGAATTAGGGCGTGCACCGATTGGCGAAATTTGATGTATTGGGAGAAGTGTATGTTCTCGAAGTTGGCAATCAGAGGTCACTTTATGGCAGCACTCGTGGCAGAAGAGATCGTTGCATTCGAGGCAACGAGTTGTCGGAGTGCGTTCTTCACAGCGGAAGCACGTTATGGAAACCGACGATGACGTACCGGGCGAGCCGCTGGAGTTGTCTTCTTTGGAATGGTTTTGATGATTGTTGTTATGAGAGCTAGATTCTCGGCTGACGGCGCCAATGGAGTTTTGGAAAGAGCTACAAGAGGGTAGCGACCAGATATCATAGGGTATTGTAGAAGAAGCCGACGTGGAGGCGGCCGACTGCATATTTGAAGGTTTATTCATGTTCTCTAGAAGGTTGCAGATGATGTGAGTCATAGCGAGCGGATCCTCTTGGTCGGCTGCATGATTGGAGGCGTTGGCCGAGCTTCCGGATGAGGTGGTCGGCAGGCTGGCTGCCAGCGACGCGGTCATGTTGGCAAACGACGTCATTGTCTTGCACACGTTCAAGTCATTAGATCTGAAATAAAAAATAATGCCTTAAAATTTCTTTTACTTACTAACAATTGAAATATATGGCAGAGACGCTGGTATTATTTAGTAAGTAATAAATAACAATTAATCTATGCATACGGAAATATCTTATTGTTATTTATTAAAAATAATATTAAAGAAACCTTCAAATATACTAAAGTACCACAGTCGTTATCCAAGAGTTTCGGAAAAAATTGTTTTATTTTAATATTGCATTCCCTTTCGCTTTATTTTTATGAAAATGCATACAAAATGCATTCATGTATAAAAATTAGAACAATCAATAAGATTGAAAACTATTACCATATGTTTGATAATTATAAAACTCTATTTTTTACATTGATAGCGACTAATCAGCCGAGTATATCCACGAGAAAATTATTATATTAACAACTTTATGAACGTTACATAAATCTTTAATATTTTATAAATATACATGGCCGAATCACGACAAGTTAACATCGGGTCCAGATTAATTAAACGTATGTGAAAATACTGGACTTTATTTAATAAATTATTTGTAAAGTTATGTTTCAAAAACTAATAAATATTGTATTATATAAAATTTTTAATGATCCGATTGCCAAAACGTATCCGATTCGATTAATACAAAATAATCAAAACGACGTAGTAAATCTGTTTCATTAATAACCTGTCCTACTCGTAAAAATGAGCTACTACGAATTTAACGCGCGGAGCTGTACTGGCGTGTGATTTTCCGTGGCACTGTGGATCATAAACAACTGCATAGATTTTGATCCAGTTTTTTGTAAGTACGATCTAATTATTTTCTCATATAAATTTACAAAAAAAAATATGTTCAGTCGTATTTGCGGTCGTAGGTCCTTGTTCCCGCAATTACTCTGGATATTCAAAAGACTATGATGTCTTACTGAGTGGAGTTGATAATCTTAAGCTTCGCATAAAAAGATTTATCAACTCAATTAAAACCCACTAAAAATTATAAACGCATAGGCGGTTTGCAGAAAATAAGTTTTAATATTTATCTCCGATTTGATCACATGATTGAACAACAAATAATAATTCAGGGCTGACCGACCTGTGTCATTTTGTTTACTTTAATGACGATCGAATATATGCCGAAGTATATATTTTAAAACCGCCTAAAGGTCAAGTTGTCATTCCGAGTTCAGTAAAAGAAAATTTGCTGTTTACTTATTACTTTATTAAAATGAATGGACGGGGCACAAGTTGTTACGTCTGTCTAGTAGGCGCTATTCAAATAACTCGAACAGATACTATTCGTACGCAATGATTTCCATATTACGCTATTTGTAATTTTAGAGAATATACGTATACTTTAAAGTTTTAATTATGACACTTATTCATGGACGTTATACATTCTACAATTCTTATTCATTTTAACATTCTGTTAAGTAAACTAAAGAAGCGTGCTTGCCCATAATACTCTGGTTTCCCACATTTATGATTGCCAGAGGATAGCAACGCCGTTATGGTAGCAGAATGATGTTAAGTTCCAAAATGCTACCACACTAATATGGCCTCGGAAACGTATCCCGGACCTCCATTTTCCAGGTAAGCGGTAAACCACTGCGCTACAGAAGCACACTACTACTTATTTTCAATGATAAATATATTTATATATTATTAT
>DWQX01001747.1:0-25686 GCA_018245475.1 Pharmacophagus antenor | reverse complement strand
GATCATTTTGGCTATAAAAAAACGGCTGCGAATACCGTTGTTTGATAATTTAATATTGATAAGTAGAATTAAGAAACATTTTTTTTATTGAATGAAATATTTTACGTTTGTGAACATTTGAAAAGATAATGACAGTTTGATACAAATAAGTGTAAACTTTTTCTTACTGGGTTATATCATCATCATCATCATATCAGCCGAAATACGTCCACTGCAGGACAAAGGCCTTCCCGTAGATCGTCACGAAGAACGGCTCTGCGCTTCCCTCATCCAGCCAGTCCCAGCGACATTGTTCAAGTTGTCGGTCCATCTTGTGGGAGGTCTGCCTACTCAGCGTTTGCCGGCACGCGGTCTCCGTTCGAGAACTTTTCGACCCCAACGGCCATAACTGGGTTTATATAATGCTGTATATATTTACATTAATGGGAATATATACATTTGTATGTTAAACACAGATGTTACGATATTAAATGACAATAAAACACAGGCACCTTCTAATGCGTGTCAAGAGAACGGTTCACAAATAAATATTTGTGGGCTAGAAGAAATTGCTCTTACAAGTAATACTGCATTTTTTTTTTCAGTTGTACTTATTTTCGTTAATGTTACACGACAATGATTATGAAGATAAGTGACGTACAGCGAGAACTCTCCAGTGCGTGTACGTTGACGATGGTAATGCTATTAAGGTTACATATTGATAACATGAGAGTGCTTATAATAGCGACTACCTCTGTGACGCAGTGGTTTACCCATTTGTCTAGTACCGCGGAGGTCGCGGGTTCGATTCCCGGTCAACAATAGTGCAGTATAGAAGGTACGTGGCACGATTTTTCCATACCTCCCTGGCTAGCTACCCCCCTTAATGTCAATCTGCCGGCATAACAGCATCGCTGTGTTCCGGTAGCCATACGTGTGAGAGCCAGATGTAATTTTGGCGAAAACGCTTCACCATTCACGGCCTCATTGCCACTCAATGTCAGGTGAAATCGTGGCCAAGTGTTAGTCCATAATCGACGAAAAATATATAACTATACTTACATATTATACATATACATACACACTTGCGTATTAAAAAATTCACATAATTATTCTATATATGCATATAATCCTTTTAACTTATGTATATAATTTTTAGTAAACATCTAAATCTTGTCTAAGAGACTGATTGACGATCAAGACTTAGTTATTGGCAATCTTCCCGGTGTCGAACACAGGCGCCGCGTGACTGGCTTCGCGGGATTTCTATAGAATATATATCGGTAAATGTGAGCTGGGATTGCACGAAATCTCCCTGCCATCGGGCGTCTAGACGCGCGGAGTGTTACCACCCATTTGCTGTGGACATTTCCCGCATTCGGACGAAGCATTCTGTCGAGTCGTTCGCGATGCGTACAGAGAAAGGATGTAACAACTTGCCGGCGTCAGTGTTCCCGTCCTAGTCAACGTGGCGGTCTTCAAGAGCAAAGTAAATAGGCTGCTTCTAGCTCTGCGCGTTTCACCACCTACATCACAACATCACCGGATGGGAGAGCTAGTTTCGATGAAGCGGTAATAGTCGTCAATAAGACTATAACGGCGCAAACTTCACCGAACCCAGCGGCAGCAGCAAATCATCAGTCAATATCAAGTGAGATTACGGTTAAGTAGAAACTTATAAAACATAAACAATAATCTAAATATTTCTTTAATCCTCTGATAAAATTCATATTATTTAGTTCCACACAATGGCGCCTAAACATAATGTATACAGTATACGAGTCTTTACTTAACATATTATCTCTATATCCTCCAGGAGCATTGAACCTTTCAGTAATTACGTACGTGACCCAACCCCGCTACAGATGTTTATCTCAACACCACATAATCTCAAGAGCTAAGCGTGGTGTTAACAACTCGTTTATATGATAAAAACCGCCTTTATTGAAAACCATAAGGAATATTAAAGAAAAACATTTTCATTATCTATATTTGAAATAATACCAATATATAATCGAAACAAATGATTTATTATGTACATACAACTAGTTCCCTTTTTAAAAAAATGTAAAACCGTTAATAAACATAAACCGAAAAATTAAGAAGTTTGCAACAATAATTATGGATCATTGCAAAATAAATATTTGATTTCTCGTCGTCAAGGTTTAAAATTCCTTTGAAAACTCTCTTGGTAGCACCTCACTGTTACTGACAAAGCGTATCATTTACCTTCGGCTTGAGTCGTGTCCACACTTTTCTTTACGACGTAAGAAATATTAATGTTATCTGTGATAGTCTAGCTCACTGGTTCACTCTAGCTATCTACCACCTTCAATACAGCTACCTAAAAGAAAGAGATGCTTCACATGTAACAATGCCGTCTTCCGGTATTCATGCATGTGAAGCATCTCTTTCTTTTTGTCTTTGTATGGTGCTGGGGTTTTTCGAACCCATCTGGCTAGCTACCACCATCCATTTCAATTTGCTCCCTTTAACAGCATTGCTTTATTCCGGCATTTACACACGTGAGAGCCAGATGTGTTATCGGCGAACACGTTTCACTATCCACTGCGTCAATATCACTTAACATCAGGTGAAATCTATATCAAGTGTTAGTCCATACACAATAAAAAAATTTACCAACTCAATATAACTGAACATCACGTGAGTTTGAGGTCAGATCTCGCATGCGTGTCTTCGTAACGTAATACTTACGCTGTACTCGCTTTCAAGTGTGGATATGATGTTACATGTGTTATTGGCCTCTAGGCAGTCTTCGATGACTTTGCATCAGTAATAACTTTATGAGATGTACCAGTTATGGAAAATAACCTGTTGGTTAAACCAATCCTGCTTTTCTTATCGCACTAGGCTTTGTTTACTGCAATTCAATATTTTACGCTATAAATAGTAGTTGTAAAGTTTTTTTGCAAAATAAAATTTTACACGTGCCATTCATTTGATAGTAATAATTTATTCAGCATTTAGATGATTTAATAATAAACTTTACGTAAAGTTTGAAATAGTCAGAAATCGAATCCTCTTGTCTTTATCTTAATAATGTTGTAGTTGGAAAACGGACGATGGAAAGCAAAGTGAAATGCCTTTGTTGTAAATCAGATACTAAGGCACGAGCAGATTTCTAGTTAATAAGTAAATGCTATTAATATTTATTTGATCTTATAAAGGTCTAATATTTTAGTATTATAATTTAAATAATTGTATAGATACATTATCTTTCTATTCATAAACAGAAATCAAATGAATATCATAAAACATGATTAGTTAATATTTGCAATTATTCCGAAATAAAAAAAAATCATGTGTCACGAAGTGCACGCTTCGTTTAAATGTATGTAAATAAGAAATTACAATATTATAAAACCACGATAATTTTCCGTCGAGTTCAAACTGGCCACCGTAAAAAGCCACAGTGGTGGTGATAAAGCGCTTTTCCATCATTAAAACGTAATGTTCATTAAGACGGGACATCCTATATCGGCAACACTACCGCCCATTACTGGACAGCAGTCGAGTTTAACTACGTCCAATGACGATAGCAAAACTCGTTGGGCTGGTGAAACGGCGTTTATAAGAGTTAAAAATAACCACGGTTGGTGTGTTGGCATTCATTAACAGATAACAAGAAGGTGGTACTCAATTCTAATCGCCAAGTCTTTTTATAGACAAACATATTATTTTATGTTTTATTAACTTTTCTACAATAATCATCATCATATCAGTTTCTAAGTTGTCTGATACATGACTAGAGGCATTAAATTCGCCGATTGGAGAAAGAAAATGTTTATTACTTTCTCTTATTTTTGGGTATGACGATAATTTATAATTTTAAAATATAATATATACATTAATGTACAAAAGATTAATATACTGTTCATGACGTTCCGATCGCAGTGAAAATTACTGGAAAAGGTAATAAAAAGAGTATCTGATGCGGCGCCATCTGTTGGCAATATTTTATAATGCGGAATATCAATAAACCATTACCATGAAAAAAATCGTAAATTATTTTTTTGTGCAATCAGTTATATCGAAGTTTCGAAGAAAAATTATATTAAATAATTTAAAGCATCTTGCTTACATAACTAGATCGACTACGGCTTGTCAAAATGATTTCTAGTAAAATACACTAAGCACACATGTCATTTCCATATTTAAAATCATGATACTTCTAACAGAATTTTTTGGTAGCTTACAGTTTAGAATAAAACTTTTGATTAACAGTACCAGTTTAACCCAAGTGAAAATTTGTACTATACTTGCACGTTAATTATACTACATCTCAAAAACTTTCTGGTTTTTTAATGGAGGTATTTAAATTATTTTATATTAATGAAATGAAAATATATAATATTGAAAGGAATAACATAAAATACTTGATAGAAAACGTAAAGTAACAAAAAAAAAGACTAATATACGTAATTTAAAAAAATATAGTACATGGTAAATGCATTGATATTTTTGTTCGTTAACAATTTAATAAATCGACAAGCGCGAATGCTTCAAGGCTCACTACTCAATTAGCATATTTATATTGTGGAGTGAAATTAACAAACAAAAGGAGTTTCCAACGAGCAGCGGTGCAGTGCAATAAGAAGTAGACATTATGGCGTGTGCCACAGATAAAACAGGCGGTACGTGACGCGGCGGCTGCCGTGGAGACTACCCGGGGCTCTTTAGCTATGCTTTACATTCAGACATTAAGTTGGAGAAATTCGAGTTACAGTTGGTTTTTTTTTATATTTACTTTTCACAATAGTTTTTAATATAACAATGACGACATAGATGGCGCTGAAATTAATTATGTATTTATTTGTTTTAATAGATTTAAGCGGTCAAAAATATTATACGTGCAAATCTGTGATATATACATTTAGCATTTATCTTACTATGGTTCATATCACAAAATGAATATTAATGACATGACATGACCTTTGGAATAATTAAAAAATTGTTGTAATCTGTCCAAAACAAATGACGTTGATTTGACATGACATTTCCTGATAATAGTGTTCGAGATAACAAATTAATAGGTTTTTGAAATGGATTCAAATGTACAATCTAATTATACAAATTGAAGTAAGTAAAAAGTAATTTAGGAAATGACGTAGATACATGTGAATGTAATATATTGAGCAACTGACAATTTAGATTATATTATAGTAAGTTCCTAGTCTGCGCCTAGCCTGTCTCTAAAATTTAACTATTCACAAAAAATCCGACGTCGATAAGTTAATAAAAAAAAAACACAGTTTAATTTAATATTTTGATATTAAAAAATGACATAAAACATTAACGTTGCCCACACGACAGGATTTTTATTTTGACAGCAAATGACAGTGGCGAAATTTTATTCCATTTCGGAAATTCCCAAACGAAAGTAAATAAACATTGTTCATTTATATGCTCACATCTCTGGCTACGACGCTCACCCCTGAAGCTGCAACCTGTAACAATAAACGTTAATTAAACACTGAGGCGGCTCATATACCAGACTGATAACACTATCGTATTTTCTCGCCTAAAGTATAGATTCCCAAAGGGTGTAGTATTGCCTCTTAGTAGCCTCTGGAGCATTTTCTGGGGGCGCTAGCGGGTTCAAAGGCAATTGGGGGGCGTTCTTACTGTCAATGGGGCGGTCGCGGCATACCTCGTTTCAACTGCCCCCGTGGCGCAGTAGTTTATCCGCTTGCATTGTAACACGGAGGTCTCGGGTTTGTTTCCTGGCCTACAGGTGTGATACCGCCATAATAGCATTGCTGCAATGTGACTGTCATACGTGTGAGAGCCCGAAGTATTCTAGGCGAACACGCCTCTTTGATCTACGGCCTATCTACTTACTACATACGGCCTATCACTTAATATCAGGTAACATCAAATTCAAATCTTAGTCCATAAACGATAAAATAAAAATTATAGTATAGTAGTCTTTAAATGTTAAGAATCTGTGGCCTAAACCAACGCCGCTTCATTGTACTGAAGGCACTCTGGATAGTACCACTGGCATAAAGCAAAACTTTATATTTTATATGCAATACGTGTACCGTTTGTGTATAATTCATTTATTTCATTAATTAACATATATTGTTAATATATAAAAATAAAATGTTAAGCTCAGTTCATGTAAATAATAATTTAAAGAGATTTTTTAGTAAATTTCAAAATAGTCAAATTTTTATCCTTTTATATAAATCTCGTCGATTATAATTATGGTTAATATTATGAATTTTGTATAACTGATCGACACTAAAAGGTTAACTTTAGTGAGACCGATATATAAATGCACAATGTATATATTCAGTATCATTGAGTATACAACAGCCAGTATTGCCTCAATGACATCTATTGTAAGAATGGTTTCCAAATAAACGATTTCACAACTCATTTTAACTGAGTTAAACAAATTTAAAATTAATCAAATAGAATGAAATGATATCATTACATATCTAAATATGTGAAAGTATAATATTTTGTTTTGTTTCGCTAATCATATCAAAACTATTGAAGATCTACGAAATGTACTTTTGCGACATTTGATGCGGAATAATTTGTAGTAAAGTTTTTATGTTTAATTTCTATGTTCATTAGATTATTTTAATGGATTTATAAATCATTTCCCGCGTTAACAGTTTACACTGAAAACTTTTGTCAAAAAAATCACTAATAAAGTCATAATTTAATAGGAAAATTTATAACTACAATTGGTAATTTCTTTTGTGCGTTATACGGTTGTTACGGCGCAGTTTTATTAAAAAATGATATGAAGTTACAATGAAGACCACCTACGACCGCCTACTGGACCACCCACGTCTAGTGCCGAAAGCTTTGTTCTTAGCAACGCTCTAACTAGCAAGGTAAACAGTCCGATTGTCGGATATACGGATTTTCTGTTTTGTTGATAATATATATAATGTTCTCGTAATATTTTTCACAAATAATTGAACCGAACATAAAAAGTACGAACAAAAGGGTTTTAACATCCATGATGCAGAGGCTAGCTAGGGGATTCGATACCAGGACCACATGAGGACTCTGGAGAGTAAATAGTTTTTTCGAATGCACCTGGCTAGCTACCGCCTTCAATGTTAATCATATTAGCATTGCTATTTTATTATTGTTATTTCTTTATTTGCCTGTAATAAATAATGAATAATCAAAATTGTACTGTAACAATATGTACTCCGAAAGAAAAGATAAACTGAAAAATAGCAATTTTAGCAACATACTGTATTCGTCATTTTGAAAATTAGTGACCTAATGAGACCTTTCATCTGTCTTAAAAACTATGAGCGTAAAGATATGCTTTGACAAGCACATTTTTTACCATTAAATGTACTTGCTTATCGTCAAGTTGCATCATGTAAGAAAAATTTTTTTTTTATTTTAAATTAATATCATCATGGTGTTATAAAACGGTGTATAAACATCACATAATACATTACTCAATGGACGCCATTTCATAAGTATGTATACAATCATAAAATGGCGTCTATGGAATGTCATTCACTTAAAATAACATCGCTGAAATAAAAGTGAATGAACCTTTCAAAAACAATAGACGGTCTTGTTGCTGGGTATACGGCATATTGTTTATTTCGCTCCATACTCAGCATTCAATGTATTAAATATCTTTAATGAGGGAAGTCCCCTTGTGTAGAGGACAGTAATGGCCAATGACTACTTTATGTCCCCGTCTCCATTGCGAGCAATGAATTCGTTTATTTGCATAAGCGAAAGGTCATACCTGTCCCGGTTTTGCCATAAAACATTTAATATACTGTTCAAAATGATTTACCTTGAACACGCAAATAAAGACATTTAAATAAAATAGCTTAACCCTGCAAACTGTCCTGCCAATGTTATGTTGATCGTTAGGGCTGCACAAAATCTTTGTAACTGCTGATAATAAAAAAAAAACAATTGTGTAAATGTTCTGGGCACGTTTTACGCACAGATAATAATTGTGTGAACACCGATGTAAATACGCCAAAAACGTTTCGCTTCGGAGCGGACTCGATAAAGTAAAGGAACAAATGATGTGTTTCCGCGGAAGAATCAACAGAACGTTAAAGGTTATATTTTTATTCAATAATGCTTCTCTCGATATTGCAAAAAAAATTACACAGTCCGATCCATTACAGAGATGCCACTGAAGTATTTAATGTACGAGTAGGTTGCGTAGTTAAAGTTTCGTTCTTATTACATAAAATCAACGCCAAATTTCACATTTTGTATTATAATATTATTAACCGATTACAAAATGTGAGTTAGCAATTACACGTGGTAATTTTATTAATTTGTGTGCATATATTTACATAAGTGTTTTTTTTATACGTATATATAAATTAATGAATAATGCTTTCATGAGTGGCCCTCATACGTGTGCGCGGTCCTCTTTCCCTCTCACAAAGGTTAGCTGGTATCTAGCAGAGAACTCATAATGAGTTAAGCTCGCCTGTATGATACGTTTTAAATAATATTTAAATTTTTGAAGTTTTTTAATAAAATAAATCGCAAAGATATTTTGGCGACAGACTGATATGTATTGTGATGACTAGACAAGCGAGTTTGAAAAACTTTTCCATTGATTAAATTACATAAAAACATAAACTTCGGAAGCATACATGATATAAATTATAGATCCAGGCGTTATATCGCAGAACTTCGTGACTTAATAAAGGCCAAATTTTCATCCAAAACGAAGATATGCAACGGAGAACAAAAGTGGTCGATGTAGCTCTTAAAGTCGGCAAGTTGCAGTGGCAGTGGGCCGGCCACATCTGCCGAGTCACTGGTGGCAGATGGGGGAGGAAAGTCTTGGAGTGGACGCTACGCATAGTACAAGGGAGTGTAGGGCGCCCTCCCCTAGATGGACCGACGATTTAGTAAGGACAGCGGGAAGCGGCTGGATGAGGAAAGTAGAGCACCGCATATGGTGGAAGGTATTGGGGAATACTTATGTCCAGCGCTGTACTGTCACAGGCTGATAATGATGACTACGGCTAAAATACAAACTACGCGTTTCGCCACTACACGTGCCATCTTAACGACATACTGCGGTTTCGACTGCTCGGCGTCGAACATAAGAAAGCGGAAATTAACTAATTAACTTTTAATTTATTTAGTAAAGGAGTTCCGCAAAGTAACAATTGAATCAATAAATTTAAACAAAAACAATATTTCGCTAATTTCCGCTTCTTTTAATAGCAAATATTACGACTAAATTACATTCACAATGTGGTCATCGTCGTGCCGTCGAACGCATAATATCTGAAGATGCCACGTGTAGTTTCAATATGCGCTAAAATTGTAATTTAATAGTAGTTTCCTTTTATCGGTTATGGACTAACACATGGCGTCGATTTCACCTATGTTAAGTGACAATGAGGCCTGTAGATGGTGAAACGTGTTCGCCAGAATACATTTGACTCTCACATGCCTGACTGCCGGAACACAGCGATGCTGTCAGAACAGCACATTAGCATTGAGGGTGGTAACTAGTCAGGCGGGTTTGAAAAACCCTACCACGATTCAGACTCTTGTGGTCCGGGAATGGAACCCGGGGCCTCCGCGTTACAAGGCAAGCGGCTAAACCATTGCGCCACGGAGGCAGACTAAGTGTTTACGTTTAAAAAAAGCGGAATTTTGCAAAATATTTTTTATTTAACTTATGTGATTGCTTAAGGTTTGTACGTAAGCGGCTGGTCGACAGTGAAGTAGTAATTAGATCGGAAAGAATCGCCATGTAAGTCAATCGGGAACGGATTACGGTTCGTGACTTTTTTTCCATCGTCAACTCGCGCCGTCTGTCGCTTAACCCGTTGACTGCCAAATGAGAGATATCTCGTAGCGGATGCTGAAGTTTGCATTAATTAGAAATGGTTTTTCGTGTTAAGAATTATTAGAATGAATGAATGAAAAATGTATATGGTGTAGAGAAAATATTAATTAATAATTTTTATTATTAAAGGTATAAGTTAGACGATAACAAATTTTATTATTAAAATAAAACAGTGACACCCGTGACAGCGCGCTAAGTGTGCGTGGCAGTCGAAGGGTTAAGTCATATTACCGCGCATCTTCTTGTTGTACTGATAATCACCGCATAAATTACCTAGTATAACATACTACGAGTGTAAGTACATGCATACTCTTTTTGTTATCGAGTGGAGAAATCTTCGAAAGATACCCCGCGTTCTGGGAGGAAATCAGGGTTATCTGATATTTTTTCTCAACGAAACCATCTCGGTGGTAGACATCGGGACTTTTAGTTTAGGAGTCGCGGGACCTTCGTTCGGAAAACAAATATATATTTATATATATCTGTGAATGTCGTATTTCAGTTACTATCAGCTCGCAACGCGCTATACTCTGAGAAAAAGCTTTCGTGGAGTCTGTCGTTTTTTTTTTCTTTTTCAATAGACTAACATAACGGCATAACGCACGCGAGCGGTTCGTACGCCTAACATTGAGTGTCAAAATCAATTAGAAATATCGGAATTAGCTAACGGACGTTACGAGCAATATTTATAACGTGAACTGCAAATGTGTAATTATTGATTACTATGTCCTCGACGCAGAGTCTTCGAAAGTTGATACTACGATTTTAGAATAAAACAAATGTTGTGTATCAGAGATTCACCCGTGTTCAGTCTAATTTAAAGCTTTTATACGGTATTATAAGGTTTTCTTTTTATTAAAAACAATATATTTTCATCGGTTGAAAAGTGTAGTGGTGTCGCAGTGAAATGATTAAGAAAAACGAATGCAATTAATAACGTTCATAATTTTATATTTCTAGGTGACTATATTTTTGCACGCTTGAGGTAAATCGAAACATAGACAATTGCCTCGAAACGATTAGCTGAAGTGGTAAATAAAACATGCATTTCACGTTAAATAAAGACAAATTATGGAAAAAGTAACAAAGATGGTATTAACATGTAAGTATAGTTATTTTTGCAGCAATACTAACATTCATTCTACTCAATAATAATGCAATAAATTCGTATCAAAATGAATGTTAAGAAAGCTCGATGTTCAGTGTGAAGTACCACGGTTACCCCTAGCTACGCTATAACTGAGTGTTAGTATGTAGTATGTAGTAGGTAGTAGGCATTAAGGCCGGCTTTTGTAACTGTCGCCCGGCCTCTTGACCGACACTCGGCGAACTTGCCTTCCTTACGTATTTACATTGTGTGGAACAGACGAGAAAGTTGGGGCGATTATTAATGTATAACTATGGCCGAAGATAGAGCTAAGTGCTGGTCTTTGAGTGAGGCGTGTGTTCAGCAGGGAACTGCCGCAGGCTGATGATGATGTGGAACTAAGGATGATGGGATTAAAAAAAAACTGGTGATAACATATACCGTATTGTAGTCAGTTGAAAATTCAACCGATCTGGAGAGTCATCTGGTTCACCACATCTACATATGAGGAGATATAAGGTGGTAACACCAATTTCATACTCGCTTACATTACAATTTACATAATTTTTTCGACAGAATTAATAGTCCCAACTATAATACTTATTAAATCAATAGTCAGAGAAAGATGTCATCAGGAATACAGTAGTTACACTATGTGAAAATCTTTGACCATATACAATTACTTATTAAATAAGCATATATTTCTTGCATTACTGGTTTCTTATAATTTATATCAATATAGTTTAAAAATGGGTAGTAAGAGCGGAAGTAATATGCTTAGGAAGTTTATCATTAAGTGAACCTATGGTGAGTGTAGTAGGTGATGTCCTAAATGAAAAGAATAAATTGCGAATGAAAAACCAAATAATATTTTTTAAATAAACCTAATTAAATAAATATACAATATATAATAATACATGAGCAAAGTAAATTGATTAATTATAATCGGAAAAGTAAATTCATTTGTGGTGTCGATTTTATTACCATCTTGAAGTTTCAATCATTAATAGTTTTGTCTTTCCAATCGCTGTTTCGAATATTAATTGAAATGATTTGTGATTTTCGTGAACGTTATGTACCACCTTTGTAGATATTTATGTAATGTAATACACTAGTATTTCAATGTATTTATTATATACATCGATTTTCTAATATTGTTCGAATTGACCAGATCTTTGGTAGTAATATTTTACCGCAATTTAATATTAATATAGTGCTGCTGCTGCGTTGGGTGAAGTTTGCGCTGTTAGTCTTTTTGACGACTATTACAGATTCATCGAAACTGGCTCTCGGATCCGGTAATCTGTGAGCTCTACCACTACATTACTCTAGCCAGAGTAACATAGTACAGCGTTAGTTGTATATAGAATAATAAAAAACGCAAAACGCTGTAAGCTCATGAATTGAGGTATGCTCATTATATCACTTTTTGCCGGCGAGTGTCGGGCGCGGTAATTCTGTTAGGAGTTCATTGATTGACGCCTCTTCGTTTGTTACGCGTTATGCTCGTAACTATGACATACTTCGAGAATGTTCTTGGAACAGTAAAGTGTCCGCAAATATCTGTGCTATGTATGTGAATTGAGTTATGATTGTGTTTATTGTTGAAAATTTTTTTTTCTTTTTACGAGTTCGTCCAGCTGGAAATGCTATGCGTGCACAACACTACTGTTCATCATCTCGTTTCTTCGTAACACGGGTTCTGTACATGCGTCATATAAGTTTTGGATTTTGGGTGTGGACATGCCTAGCCAGCTCCCACCTTCAATGTTAATCTGCCGCCATAATAACATTGTTGTGCTCTGACAGTCATACATACATGTGAGAGCCAGAACTACGGCCTTATTGTCACTTAACATCAAGTGAAATTGAGGCCAAGTGTTACCCCATAACAGATAAAAATGTATTACTTGCCTATACCAACATTTCAACAAACACTTCATATGTACCAACTTGAAGTACAACGTCAAGGTGCTATTTAATAATGAAGTTAACGTATGTTATTTTGTCTCTAAAGCTCTTTGACCTCTAAAAAAAATCCAATTGTGTCAAATACAATTATTTATCATTATATAAATTCTTTTTTTCGTAAATTGCTAATGTTATGATATCCATTCATGTAAGTGTTGACCTATAAACAACACGTATATATGTGTATATATAACTTATATGTAGCACGTAGAACAGATAAACTGCAAAACCTAATCTTAAAGAATGCAAATTACTGAAAAACATCGACGAGAACAAAGTGTTGTTATATGACAGGTACCTTCATTTGTTTAATTTCCAATGAAAAGGATATCACCTAAAAGTACACACGTGAACTACGTAACCATGCTATTTGGTCTGGTAAAAAAAACATCTTTAAAAATTAGACTTACTGACACATTTTTATAGTTTTCTTTTCGAGTCTGTAATAATTTTGTGTATTATCGTATTGTTATTTTTACTGTTTTGCAATAAAATTTGTTTTGCAATGTTGCCAGAAGCAGTAGAAAAAATAAAAAAGTCAATTCATATTAGTATACGGAACTTTTTATCTAGGGTTGGTCCGTCAAAATGACAGGTCCGGTAAATTTACTGTTAACATTGAAAGCCTCCCGGGGTCACCTGTGACCGGCACCTACGAACTGCTAAAAATTTAAATAGTTTACAAAATGCAAACGTGTAGTAATTTTACATTATTGATTAACAACATTAATGTAATGGCGAATTATCAAACTCTGGATCAGGTCATTTAAATATATATAAAGTTATATTTATCCAAAAAACATCACTAATCGGATAATAGACGAAATTCAACACATAAAGGCGTGGCGTACATCGTGTTAATTAAATATTCTTTTTATGGCATGAATTTTACAAAACTGTTTCTGCCCTTAGTAAAATGCACAGAGGGCTGCACGTTTGTAATCATGGTTTACGATGCACTTCATTGACGTTATCTTAAATATAAATTAAATTAGTTTCGACGATGTTACTGTCTTTTCAACTAAACACTACACGGCGCAGAACGGAAAGCATCCTTGTGCAAACAAATAAAAACCGGGACATGTGTGTTGCTTAGAATCGCGCCTCGCTGAGGACCTTTGACAAAGTAATGACGCCGCGCAGACAAAGAGTACCACCCCCCACGCGACACTCGAGCCCCCACCGGCTGTCGAGCCTCTTTAGTAAGGGTATCTACGCCTTGAGAGGATAAGGGCATTGTTCAGGCGATTCCTTCGGATATTTATTTTTAGCGCAAACGACTATTTGCGAGGGTAATGTTGAATATTTCGAACGTTCCGGCGTTTTCGTCTAACGAGAGAGGGGGAAGGTAATATGTCGCCCTCTCTGTCTGTATATTCGCAGCAGTTCAAAGAGCCCGTTGTTTGTATTCATCAAGTGCCGTGTTAAGACTCGGTGCTAATTAGGAAAGTAGCTTTCCCAAGCTTTGCAAGTTGTGTTTTGTTTTGAAATTTGTTTCATTCCCTTATTCATTTAATTTTACTGGACGGATAATTGGCTAATACTTGACCTATAATTCACATGGTATTATATGCTAATTACGCCGTATACGGGCAAGTGTGGCGGTTATTTATATAAGAGATTGACGTGGAATGTGGCAGCTACAAAGAATGCTTCGAAAAAACGGTGCCACCATCCAGACTCGACTATTGACGTGGCCACGCAAAAGAAGTATTTAACAGTTGATGTAACTAATATTCTTTTATGCGACGAACAAAAAAATCTACCTATATTTCGACATTAATGTGTCTATGCGTCCTCTACGGGTACAGTACTCTTCGCGGTTCCGACGCAGATTTCGATCTCGCAGCCCCCGGCGACAGACACTAGACGCGTCACTTGTTACTGTAACGTATGAATAGCGAACCGCGGCGCTGTGCTCGTACTTGGCGTTATAAAGGTCCCCCGTTGCTAATGTTCGCTACATGGCTTATCCCCGTTTTTATGATGCGGGGAATAAACTATTTTTAGACGCACAAAGCTTTAACATCTGCACGTTTAATGTAAGGCGAAGACATTGTGTGATAATGCACGCTATTGTCCGGGGAAAATGGCTCAAGCGACGGCATCGGACAATGTGTTTCCAATGTATTCTTCAATATATAAAATAGTGATCTCGTTCATATCCAAAAGAATACTTTCCCATAGTGTAATATGCTATTAATTTTTTTTTTTAATATATGAAACGATACTAATTAGTTATATATTTTATTACTTTATTTGATTGTCGGTTAATAATTTGTGATTGAAAAATTAATAATTACTTCCTTGAATTCATTCATGAAACATATTTTTTCGGACGCAGAAACTGATTTGTGAGTTCTTTTCGTGTCGAAATAATATATATATACATATATATTTCATTCATTTCAATCAGTACCATATTAGCACTTTCTGAACGTTACCAATTTCATTATAATTTGAAAATGCAAATTATTATTATTAATATCTTTTGAATCCTCTTTTTTTTTCATTTTCTTCTTAATTTTTAAAAAACTTGCGAACCCAAATGATTCGCTTATATCGTGTGGTTATTAGCAATAGTGTGACATCCTACTTATTAAACTTTAAAAAAGACATAATAAAAGATAATAATCAACTATAAAGCAACATATATGTACTTGTCGTTTATTAGTAAAAAGTATTCTTAGGTGTCCAAGAAGTTAAATTAGAAATTGTTTTTCGCTTAAACTTGGCAATAATTTTGGGCACATTATACTCGTAAATAATCAGCAATTTTTTTTTAAGTATCAACTAAGTAAAGTACTAAATTGTACATTATACCAATAGAAGGTTTAAAGGTGTAAAGCATGTTTGCTTGAGAAATTTAATTGTCTAAATGTTTGAACCGATTTGATATTTTTTCTTACGTAAAGAAAAAGGAGAAACACGATGTATATGAAACATTCTATGAGAGAAGAAATAAAATTGTATGGAATTGCACTTAAGGTTTGTGTTTGTTCAAAATTAAATTTGTTAAACAGATATAAATGATTACGCCGTTAAAGTTTATAACAAATTCTTGTTCTCGAGCTTACACCGAATTGCGTTCATTAAGCGGGAATGGACCTTAAATTACCTCAGACAAGTCTTAATTTCATATTAGCAAATGTTGTATTGCTATTAAAACTATTAACTTAAAACTAAATTTTGAAATTGAAATAGCCAATAACTTTCTTTCACATGTTTTCTATTTTTATTCTATCTTAGTATTAATGTAAATAGAAGAGAATATATAATAGGAATGTCATGTATTAATTATAAGTTTAAATATACCATAAGAATGAGCTCACCTACAAGTGTATTATATAAATTAATATAACATTGCAAATTTTATAACTTTCATCATAAAACGTCTAGTAATTTAAATGAAAAATATTTTACACTGTCCGCGAATGTTATGAAAACGTGGACGTATAAAACTGCTGCTAAAGCCTTTTATTAAAAACAAAACTGAAAATGTTCCGACTAATTTTAGATGAAAGTCGAGAAGAGGTAAACATTACTTTCAGGTCCCATGAGACAAAAGGTGATACACATAGATACGTTTTGACCAGAAAAATATGGGACGCAGATGCACGCTACAGTTATTAGAGGCGAATTAGACAATGTCCCAGATTTTAATAGATTTAGTTGGTCACTAGTGAAAATGTCGTGTCACAATTTCCTTTCGCAATAAGTTTCCTTAGTGGTCATCGTTATCTTTTTATCTTAATTCATTACTTTTGGTATCATGATTAGAGCATTACGAGCGGACAGCGTGTGCTCCCAATGCGAACCGGTCTCCGGATGCGTTATTTTAAACACCGCTTTCGTCACAAGAACGGTAAGGGACGACCGGTTGCGTAAGAGTTCGGTGAACAGCTTACTTAATTTGGCGTTAATTAGTCATGTGGACGGTGTATATCATCCATCGCGGCACTGATTTATTTCTACTTTCCAATCTATCGTTACCGGGCGTTTTAGACCTTGTACTAAAAATAAGTTAACGGTCAAGGTGGTCAAAGTAATGTTCGACGGAATTGTGGTTGAATAGCAAGCACGTCGTAATTATTTTTTTTTCCTACACTGAAGCAAATTGTAGTTACTCCCTCCGCATGAAAGCAAAAAATTCTGCGTTCTTAATAAGCAATACACGTACAAGGCGTTCTAGATTCCCTATCGCCTTGAACGATATGATATGAGGCAAAAATAATGTTAACATTTCCTAAAAGATTGCCTAGAAATATTTTGATTGAAATAATAAAATAATTGAACAATATTGTAAAGCTATAATTATGCGTGTACAGTATTAAATTGGTTTCAAATTTAAATTCATTATAATATTTTCACGGCATATGTGACAAGTTATGTTTGTGCGTTTAATAATTTATTATAACACATTATCGAGTTTCTCGAAGTCTTTACCGCACAGGTTTTTTTTTTTTCATTTAAAAATGAATGTGTAGAGTTAAAGAACTGAGTAATCGTCTAAAAGTTTGTCTCTCAATAGGCATCAGCTACAAAAGTCAGAATAACGGGCTAAATGTGGGCGAGCGGCGACGACGAAAAGCCTAAAAATCGGCTGCCGGTCGATAAAGCGTTAAAAACATTATTGGAAATGAAGTAACGAATTCGTTTTGATTGGATCAAATTAGTTTTATGCAATAGCGGTAACACGGTATAGGCCGAAAAGCCATGCTTATTAGTTTATGTCTTATTAAATAGTTGTGTTTGCAATACTGACACGCCAATGGTATTATGTGGTTGTGATGATTACTGGCAATGGGTACATCTGTGTATCGATGGATTACCGGCTGATAAGTCCTTATGTGATCACTACATTCTGAAAGATACAACTTTGATTGAACCACAACGATCTGGTCATGTTTGCGGGAAGAAGTAAGGTGATGGTATAACAACAACACAACAGTGTGAAGACACTCGGGTGATGCTTGATTAAGCACTAGAAGTCGATCAACTGGCAATTATGATAATAACGGTAATGAAGTGACAAATACGCCATGATACATTATCATATGGATAATCTACTATTCATGACTGCCGAGACTCTTGAATTCATTATGCATATCAAACGAATAAATCTGGTGATATATAATTACATAATTTTTCATTTAACACGTAAATAGAAACATAATTTAGCTAGTAATTCATGTGTACTTCACCAAACATCACGCTCTAACGGATGTATTGATCATTGAATATTGTATCTTAATATTAATCTCCATAAAGTCTATTTTTACTTGCTTTCCGGTTGTAATTGAGTTTCAACAAAATCATTTCTAGAAACAAACTATGCGTTTGAAAATGTTACATCACCACTATTATGAATAACAGTTACTTATCACTACGATTAAATAACGTCCACAGATTATAGCCGTTTCTGACGTTATAATGGGGCCTTTACAATGGACATGTGATGTTGCCGAACAGGTTATAAATTAACGTTATTAATAACGGACAATCACAGCTATCTCGCGTTTGTAACGATATTGTATTGTTTCACGCGTCGATATGTTTTGCAATGTTGTCTAGTGGCCTAATGTGTTTTTTCATTACATAGAGTGTTGAAATTATTTGAACATTCATTAAAATCGATTTTTATTAGATACAATAGAAAAAATCTTTTTTGAAATCTTCAGGCGGTTTTTGTTATATGAAATTTGTTATAAGATAAAAATAATTTATACAATAGCTTCAAACTTGCTTCTACTTTGTGAAAGGAACGTTTCAACGAAAATTCATTATTATTCTTGTTAGAATTTGACGCTGTCGGGGGAGTTTTAAAATTTTCATAATATAATTATCATTATATGACATCATTATATTATATACCATTTTCATAATATCGTCATCATTATCATTAGCTGGTAAACACCTAATTCTAGAGAAAGCAGTTTGGTCCAACGCGATTCGCATCCAGCGGCTCCCTGCCATGGCCGTCGTTATCAAGATAGCCAGCTCATCTTTTGGAGGAACTATAATACAAAATTTTTCTATACGCGATATTACCTTGCTAAACTCCCATAAACTATACTTGTGTTTATCAGCGAATACTCGATTCACGAGCCCTGTGTTCGATGAAACTTTAAAATGGCTAACAGAATTGAAATCAACGCATTACGTGCAGATGCATAAACCATTAATATTTTTGTTTGCGAAATTTTTCCTAGCGCACCGTTGGCACACATGCAACCCGTCTGCGTAACTATTTGACGCGCAATAATCGCTTTATAATGCCGCCCATTGCGTCCGCGCGTCGGGTGTCCGCTGCGCCTTTATGTGGTGTTGCCTCACGCCGAAACTACAACCATTATCAGATGTTACCTGTGCTCGATTGTCTAGGGCTGTCAGAATATTATCTGTTCCTAGTTCTAGTAAGAACGGTTTTATGAATATCAATACGTCTTTTTATTGCGGTTATGGGCAAACATTTGACCTTGAATTAATTCGACGTTAAGTGGCAATGAAGCCGTTAATGGTAAAGAGTGTGCATCCATAACATTTCCGACTCTCACCAGGGGCGAGTCCGCAGGTCAAGCTCATATACTCATCTAAATAAAAAATAATAATACATGACATGATATTCCCATTGTTTTTTTTTAATGTTTACGATTGCATTTAAACACTGTAGCAATAATGATTTATTCAATTTAGTGCATTATATTGCTCAATTGGTGTCGGTCTCGCAGGCTGGTATGAGAGTACCGCGACACAATGCTGTTATGGTGGCAGATTGACATCAGCCATTAGCTAATCAGGAGGTTTCGATAAATCCTACCACCATCGAGACATCACTTTCCATGTAGCACCTGAATCGAACCAGAGACTTGCAGAGTTTAAAAGCGATAAACCGCAAAAGATAAAAGGCAATAAAAAAACTTCTCACAACATCGACTACCCGTACATCTAATCGATTCATTGTCTCGATAGGTAGCCCTGTGTATTAATGATGGACAGCACGGCTGGACACGTAATAGATTAGTTATATTCTCTTATAGTAAAATGTTTTACGTTGATTTTGTTCTCACAGTGACCGAGTTCTTGATACACTGTTTAGTAATATAAGACGGCAATCATAATATTAGCTTAATTGAGATAAAAGTAATATGATCAAAAATAGATTAAGAGTTTTTTATTATTTATTATTTTTTTTTTTTTGTTAAATACGAAGTTATTACTACATCATTAGACAATTGTTACAGTAGATGAAAAATGTAACTTATAATAGAATAGAATATTCTTTGTTGCATAACAAGAACGAAATAAAATACACATGAAACAAAATAAAAGAAAGTAAATGTTACAAATAAAGCGAAGTAAAAGAATACGTTAGCAGTGCAAAAGGCGGACTTACTGCTGAAAGCAGTCTCTTCCAGACAACCTTAAAATTTAGATTGTACAACAATGAGCATAGCTGTAGAAAAAACGTAGTTAATAATAATTACTTTGATACTTGGAGCAAAACGTTAAATATATCTATAACAGTTTTCTCAATTATATTCCGATTAAAAAAAAAAACGATGAATTTATATTTTTAAAAATCAAGTTGTGTAACATTTGAAGAAAGACTGAACATTAATGTTTAAAATATACATGAATAGGTTACATAATATTTTTAACTACCTACGGAGCAGAAAATCGCTTTTGGTACAATATAATAATTATATTCGTTTATTTCAGAAAACTAATACGGAAGTGGAAAAAAAAAACAAAGAAATATTTTAAATCGTCAAGCTCAAGACAAAAGCAAAGAAAATTTTCAAGAACATCGTTAACGATTTGGTTGAATGGATTTTAGTCCTTTGCGATTCTTAGAAAGGTTTAATTTTATTATTTAAATTATGAATACACTTATCTCCAAATAAAAGTCACAGCAAAATCATTTTCCATCAGGTGAACCGCTTGTTCCTCTGCCTAAACTCCTCATAAAAAAAAATATTAATCCAATTTTAGCGGAAATGGTGTATAAACTTTGCATATCCACAAATACTTAATTAGGTGTATAATTTGATATATAAAGACATATGAACAATAGTCTAAAAATTAAGTAAAGATTCTTTCATCGCAACAAACTTCTATTGTGTAAACTTTTTTTTCAATGATTATGGGCTAACACATAACGTCGATTTCACCTGAAGTTAAGTGGCAATGAGGCCGTAGATAGTGAAGCTTGTTTGAGCGGAAAACGGATAGCTCGCGAATCACCGGATTCGCGAGCCAGTTTCGATAAAGATGTAATAGTCGTCCAAGACTAACAGCGCTAACTTCACCGAATCCAGCAGCAGCAGCAGCAGCAGCAGCAGCGGAAAACTTCTGGCTCTCACACGTATGACTGCTGGAACGCTGCAATCTTGTTATGGATTCATATTGACATTGAGTATGGTAGCTAGCGAGGCTACCACCATCCTGACTCCACGAATTTATTCTATTTTATTCGAACCCGAGACATCCGCATTATGAGGCAAGTAAAATCACTGCGCGAAAAAAATCTGTTAATATAAGTATTTTAATTATTATCGTTACGATTATAAATTATTATCGATATGTAAGTTTCAATTATAAATAAACAGCAAACATCCCGATCTAAAGGTATGTAGTTTCACTGCCCGCCCTAATAAGCAATCATGTTGGCGCCATCGTTCCACAATAACTCTGCATTCTTTGTTCTTTAATACAATTTCCGTCACGTCGTTCACTATTTTAATATTTCCAATCAAATATTACGGATAGGGGATCATCACAACTGGTGTATGACTTTTATAATAACAATAAATGTTTTAGAAAGTTGAAATTAACTATTTTAACGGTGAGAGAAAATTTTCATTACATTATACGTTCTGGAGGCAATTAAAATTATATGTAACTCGTAGGATGAATAAAACTTGAGATAACGATTAAAAACCTGATTTAATACCTTAGCATATATATTATTTTACTTTAGCCAACTTGCCGATTATGGAATCGGCAGTACAATAAAGCTATGTATATCGTAATGTAGCCATGTCTAGATATTACAAGTACATTATATACAATAAAAAATTTTATAGATAAAAATGGAAGTTCATAGATTATTAAAGTACCTGTAAATATGCTGCGTCATCATTATGATAAATAATTTAAATCTGTATAATTAAAAGCAAAGTCGATTTATTAATTGATTCAGCAAAGAAAACTGGAAACAATGAGAATCTACATTTCCAGATAATAAATCTAACTAGGAGTAAACTTCCGAGCGAAGTGGCTGTTATTAAGAAGGATTTAACGACAATCTTTTACGTAACGAAGATTGGACATCACAGAAATGGAAGGAGTTTCAGATGAGAATTTCAAATGAGGATTTAACTGGCGGTTTCACAGTTGTGAAGGTTAAAATTATCTTTTTAGATTGTATCATTGATGAATCGGTTATTACGTCTTTATGTTTACCTTATTCGGAAGCTTCAGTTTTTTAATCAGTCACCGGCGTGTTCTTTGTAATGTGTAGGTATTCACTAAGAAAAGTTTTTTTTTTTTGTTATTCCTCCTCTAAGAGCAGGAAAGGGCGCATTAATATTTCAATGAAACTTTTTATTCTCAGTCCATGGACTCGAATATTGGAACACATACTAGAGAAGGATTTCTTAATATTAAATAAAAAAAATGCAAAGAAGTGGGCGGAAGAAAGCTAGATAGAAATACATTGTAAAGGACTATATTAATAAATAATGGCTCACCTATATGAAACGGTTTTCAGCAGTAAGACTGCTTTTAGCTCTGCTAACGTATTCTTTATTTTTATTTTGTTTCATGTGTATTTTATTTTGTTCCTCTTATCCAATAAAGACTATTCTATTCTATTCTAAACCCAAAGAAGAAGATAGAAAGGCTAAAATTCACATTGCATTGGTTTCTTAGTGGATACCTACAAATCATTATACACCCTGCAAGTTTCATTTCTCTAGAACTAGTGGTTCAAGCTGTGCATTATATGTAGGTCAGCTAGCCAGTGAATCAGTCAGGGCCTTGAATTTTTTATGAATAGATGAAAAAAAAGTTTTTATTCATCAATAGAAAGTGTCAAAATTGAATTTAATCTCCATAAAATCATACGCGCGTGTGCGAAAAAAAAAAGCATAACGTTCCATTACCGTCACCCTTCATTAGTCCGGAACATGAGCGGACCTGTTTGATAAAGTAGGTTACGTACTGACGCGAGGAACAGCGAGCGTACCAATAAAATGGAAATGTCGAGACAATATCGCCGTGCCCTAATACACTAACTGTAGGTAGAAGTAATTTACGTTGCTACCTCGCATAGCGTATCGTCGAAACGAGCAATGTACGGCACACAATGCGAATAGAATATATCGTGTTTTTGAATATTCATGCCGCTATTTTTCATATCGTGCATACGAGTACACGATGCCTGTACGCTTTTACGATCTACAGCAAATCTTTTTTTTTTATTCGAACGTTTTTGAAACTTGATATAAACATTTAACATAATATTTTTTAAAAACTCTATCTTAATCTTTTAAAATGTGAGCTTTAATATTATGATTTTATATATAATTTAAAATCTTATACTTTACATACATATGCTGCGGTATTAAAAGGAAAAAATAACGAAATTTAAGGTGTTGTAAGTGTAGTATAATCTGTTAGTATTGTAGTAAATATTTATATATTTGGAAACAATGATAGTCAGAGGTATACTTGTGGTCCATATATGTATGTATAGTATAGTATTGCTTGAGGGTTGTTAACATTTTCCTCTGAGTGCATAACAAGAAATCGCATTGGATTTATATCCAAGAGTTAAGTGCTTGGAGTGGTTCAATGCCACCCGCTAATACTTAATGCGTGGAAAATGGTTTGTCCATTACTTGAGTTTGGTTTCCATATTGGAAATGTGATTTTATTTTATTTACTAACTTATTATTATAGACAGTTGATTAAAAACTTTTCTACTGCCAATACTTACCGTACCTGTAATAATCAAGAATAAAAACAGAATCTGTCTTTTACTTGTTACTCTGACTCAAATTCTCTTTATTAAATAGGATCTGTACTTTACTTACACTCACTTTTAATCGTCATATTTCAATCATTGTCAGTTCGCAACTCGCCTTTGGGAAGAACTGACAAGAAACTATGGGAGGCTTGTTATTTTTTTTTTTTATTTTGTAGTCCTACTTAGAAAATTTTAATATATGCCATTTAAGCCTTTATGTCCGACTCCCCAGTTTTTAAATTATTTATAGGTATTAACCCTTTGTGGACGAGAGGCGACTCTCGGTCGCCACGATGTTTCGTGCGACAGAACGAGTGGCGTGTGCGAGGCGTATCTTTTGCAAGAATATAGTTATTATATCATCCTTCTCCAAGTCTTAAAGATTCATTGATAGATATACTACTGAAATATAATGTCTTTGTTATCGTTAATAAGTTAGAGGTCATTTTATAGCATTATATAAACCACTCAACACAAAAGTCGTCCGCAAAAGGTTAAAATTTAATTACTTTAAATGTTAAGTTTTGACTTTTATAATCAATGAAAATTAATGACTTTCCAATGTAAACTATTAATCCGTAAAATACACAAAAAAAATCATTGTTTTTTATTTACTCGTGATAAGGTTTATTTTGGTCAATAAGTTGTTTTATTGGTACGCAAGTGAAATTTGGTTTGCACAGAATTATTCACATTGCCGGAGACATTCCGGATCTGTGGTTCCACCGTCGTTCGATAAAGATCGGCATGGCTCAGTTATAGCGGCAGAGCAACTGTTGATCGGTTGAAATTAGCCCCGCATAACTATAACACTTTTAGATAATCTTAATTCTATAGAACCTTGTGTTGCTATCTACTATGTTTCTGCTTCTAATCTAGAATATAACAAGGTGGAGAATGTGAATATATATTTTTACAAATTATTTGTATTTTTTTTGTCTTCCACTTTTTGTTTTCCACTATATGTCGTTTGTTAAATTTATTTTTACTATTTTAACACTTAAGATTTATACGCCTCATGTTGTGTCCGTTATCTGTTAAATGTAACCATAAGTACGTGTTGATGCATATTAGCTTGATTGTAATTTCTGATGAAGGTCCTAAACAAATAAATCTCTTTTTCGGTTCTGCATAAGAAATCTGTTCCACTCGTGCTATCAATCAGCTAACATAACAGCGTGCTGTTTTGACTATTGCATTTAACAATCAGAATAGTCTGGGCGAACACGCCGGATTATCTTCTGCCTCATCATTAGTTATCGCCATAAGAAATTGTGGTCAAGCGTTAGCCAGTTGTTAATCTGTGTATTGAATCTTGATAGTTTAATTTTTTTCTTAAATTAACACTAGATTTACCGACACATTTTTATGGTCTTATTTTCGAGTCTGTTGTAATTTTGTGCATTATTGCATTAATTTTTTCTGTTTCCCAATGAAATATATAGAACAATGTTGGCAGAAGTGGTAAAAAAAAATATCAAACGCATATCAGTATACAAAACTTTTTACATAGAGTCGTCCAGTCAAAATGACTGGTCTGGCAAATCTAGTGTAAAATAAAATAATTTACGTGCATACCTTTGTACAATTCATGAAAATTAACATAAAATCATTTAACTTATCGTAATATGTATACATAACCTTTTAATAGTATCGAATATGTTGAAAAATATTTATTTATTTAAAGTTTAATGCACTCTTGTACATGAGGTGGACTTAATGCCAAATGGCATTCTCTGCCAGTCTACCTTA